>SJYQ01000576.1:396799-451799 GCA_006410935.1 Redunca redunca | reverse complement strand
AATATGTAGGATTATGGGATAAATGTTACTACTCATGTTCACATTAAAACTAGACATTGTCAAATTATGCTTAAGTTTCTTCACTTAGGACATATTTATGTTGGTGAACACAGAGGAAAATGCATACTATTATACACATTGCTTGGACTGCAAACTAGCACAAAATTTCAGATCATTTTAGAAAAATATCTTGAAAGCCTTAGAAAGATTTTTTCCCAAAGATTTTGCTTTTAGGAATTAACACTAAGGAATTAGTCAGGCATACATAAAGATATACATACAAAGATGATCCCTACAGAACATCTTCCCTTTGTCTTCCCTATACCCCTCCACATGGCTGCTCACTCTTGGGTTCTCTCTCTTAGATTTTTATTAGTGTGAATTTTGAGCCATACTACATAAGATAGAATAGTAAGTAGAATCCCAAACTTGACTAACCCTGTCATGACCAATCCTGTCCCATTCTTACCTCCATTATCTTTTTCCCTCACATATTTTTTTTTTAAAGATTTTTGTTTTTGATGTGTACCATTTTAAAAGTTTTTATTGGATCCATTACAGTACTGCTTCTGTTTTATGTTTTGCCTTTTTGGTTCCGGGGCATATGGGACCTTAGCTTCTCAACCAGGGATTGAACCAGCACCCCTTACATTGGAAGGTGAAATCTTAACCACTGGACCACCAGGGAAGTTTCATCTCCCTCATGTATTTTTTGAAGTAAATCCAAGACATGTTATTATACTTGTAAATATTTCAGTGTTTACCTATAGGAAATCAGGATTCTTTAAAAAAAAAAATCCATATCACCATGTTATAGCAGAAATTAACAATATTAACAATAATTCTTTACTATCATATATCCAGACGGTTTGAATATGAATGCATGTAAAGTCTACCCATTACAATTTGGTTTATCTATTTATTTATTTCCCTCATATTTTTTTGTTGAAAAAAAATAGGAGTTTTATAATTTCCCAGTCTGGATTTTATTGATTGCATCCCCATGGTATAGTTTAACATGTTCTTCTCTTCTCTTTGTGTTTTCTACAATTTGACAGTTGGGTCTATAGGCTTAATGGTTTAAAATTTTTGTTTTAAAATTTTCTTCCCTCCCTGCAGTGTTGCTTTATAGATTGTGTTATGTTCTTATATCAGGTAGATCAATATGTCTGCTTTTCTTTATTTTTTAAATTAAAATTTAGTTGATTTATAATATAGTCTCAGTTTCTGGTATAAAGCAAAGTGATATACAGATATATTCTTTTTCAGATTCTCTTCCATTATAGTTTATTAGAAGATAGTGAATATAGTTCCCTGTGCTACACAGTTGCTGCTGCTGCTGCTAAATTGCTTCAGTAGTGTCTGACTCTGTGCCACCCCATAGATGGCAGCCCACCAGGCTCCCCCGTCCCTGGGATTCTCCAGGCAGGAACACTGCAGTGGGTTGCCATTTCCTTCTCCAATGCATGGAAGTGAAAAGTGAAAGTGAAGTCACTCAGTCGTGTCTGACTCTTAGTGACCCCATGGACTGCAGCCTACCAGGCTCCTCCATCCATGGGATTTTCCAGGCAAGAGTACTGGAGTAGGGTGTCATTGCCTTCTCCAGTGCTATACGGTTGGATTGTTTATTTTATATATAGTAGTTTGTATCTGCTAATCCCAAACTCCTAATTAATCCTCCCTCCCTTTCCTCTTTGGTTACTGTGTTTGTTTTCTATGTCTTTGAGTCTGTTTCTGTTTTGTAAAGAAGTTCATTTAATTTTTTTATATTCCACATTTAAGTGATGTTATTTGATATTTGTCTTTGGCTTACTTCACTTAATAAAATAATCTGAGTCCATTCATGTTGCTGCAAATGGCATTATTTCATTCTTTTTAATGACTGAGTAATATCCCATTGTGTGTGTGTGTGTGTGTGTGTATATATATATATATATATATATATATATATGCACCACATCTTTATCCATTTGCCGATGGAAATTTAGGTTGCTTCCATGTCTTGACTAGTTTAAGTAGTGCTGCTGTGAACACTGAGGTATATGTATCTTTTTGAATTAGAATTTTCTCCAGATATATGCTTAAGATGGGATTCCTGGATCATATAGTAACTATTTTTAGTTTTTCAAGAAACTCCATACTGTTCTCCATTGTGACTCTACCAATTTACATTTCCACCAACAGTGTAGGAGGGTTCCCTTTTCTCCATACCTTCTCCAACATTTATTATTTGTAGATGTTTTAATAGTGGCCATTTTGACCAGTGTGAGGCAATACTGCCTAATTTTGATTTATGTTTCTCTGATAATTAACAATGTTGAGCATCTTTTCATGTGCCTGTAGGCCATCTGTATATTGCCTTTGTTTATTTTTTTGTGATGTTTGCAGTTTTTGATACTCAGTGATATCTTAGTTTATTTTGGGTTGCAAAATAGAGATCTTCTAATTTTGTTATTGCTTTTTCATTTATTAGTTGGAATCATCTATGAGAAACTTCTCTATATCCACTATTTAAATACTCAGTGCTTTAATTTGCAGTGTTATTCCAAGACAGAATTGTAAACAATTGAAATATTCAGTAACAGGTGATATGGTTAAATTATGCTGTAGTCCATGTGAATAGAATTCCATATAATTATTTTAAATCATGTTTTAGAAGAATACCTGATAATATGGGAATGTTAATGGAAGATCCCCTGGAGAAGGGAAAGGCTAGCCACTCCAGTTTCTTGGCTACAGAATTCCATGGGTCCATGGGGTTGCAAAGAGTCGGACACATCTGAGCGACTTTCACTTTCAATATATTAAATTTGTAAAGCAGTTTGAAAAGTAGCAGAATAATATGTTCTTAGATTTTTCTCTCCAAGTTCTTTCATACAGGGAAAAATAGTGAATGAATAAAGACCAAACATTTACATTAAATAATGGTTACCTCTCAGTAGTGAAAGTGGGATTCTTTGTATATTCTTTATGATTTTTTGTGTTTTTCAGCTTTTCCACAAAGATTATATATTCATTTTGCAGAAACCTTTTTTTTTTTCTTACCATTTTTTTCAAATGAGCAAAGTGCAGTTTAGGGACTGGATCTTTTCTTGTAGACTATCTTGTCCCATCTTTGAATCCATGAATTTAACTTGTAGAATGGTTGTAATTGCAGAAGCACAAATAGATTACTGCAATCTAAATTAAGTGTTACATCCTCTAATAACTTTTTGTGATAGGTGTGTTTCTTATTATCTTTGTACACTCAGATGCTTTGCACAGGTGTGACACAGAATCGCATCAGTAAATATGTTGAACAGGTGCTAAGGTAGGCTGAGCTAGAGTCATTCTAGACCTAACATGTTGATTGTTCATGTCCAGTTCATTAATACTGTTTTACCTTGCATAGCTTAACACTGAGTGACATATTTCACCTCTGCTTTAGACAGCTAATAATCTTCAGTTTGGAATCTATAGACTTCACATTGAGAGACTTCACTTTCATGTATTGGAGAGGGAAATGGCAACCCACTCCAGTGTTCTTGCCTGGAGCATCCCAGGGACAGGGGAGCCTGGTGGGCTGCCATCTATGGGGTCGCACAGAGTTGGACACGACTGAAGCGACTTAGCAGCAGAGTGTTTAAAATATACCACATTGTCTCATGGACAATGGTTAGTCTCTCTGGATTAGCATGTTACACCCCTAAAAGTCACCTCATTATATGATCTCTTGATTCTAGCAGTCTTCTACATTTTTTTAAAAAAATCTTGTTCTAAATTATTTTAATTTTTACTTCTTCTGGGAAAAATGATTGTATGGTTTATTTTGAAACCTGATCACATCTAATTTCATGTTTGTTTTTCTTTTGTCTTCCCTTGAAGACAGCGATTGTTTCTTATACTACTTACTTTTTTCCTCAGTACCTAACAGTGTCTTATTCTGATGGTAGATAATCAATAAATAGTTGTTTGTTACTGATTAACATTGTTGTGGTCAGTAAGCTTTAGGATGAAAGGTGTGGAAGAAAATAGTGTTTTACTTCTGACTTCATTGAGTTGTTACCAAGTTAAAATTTAGTGTGGGATTGGAAGTTCAAAGTTCTTTGAAATCCTAATGCATTCACAAGTACTTGCTGAGTGTTTAGTATATCCTAGGCATTGTTATGGACACTAGAGATTCAGCAGTGAACAAAACAGACAAATTCCTGCTGTTAATGGAACTTTATCTTCTTGTGTATCTAATTATATGTAACTGGATGCCATATGCATTTTGTAATAATGTAAAATGATTTCCAAAGAGCTATCAGCAACATCTTAAATATGTATATCAGATTGATCTGGAGTTAATTATTTGTTAGCTTTTATATCATTTTGCAGTAGCTTGGTAGTGAGAAGAGAGAGAAAAGAAACATTTATTGAACATGTACAATGTGCAGATACTCTATTAAGAATGTTTATAATATGTTATTTCATTTAATTCTCACAGTAGTTCTAAGAAGGAGGTATTAGTTCTGTTTATATCAGTGAAAACATTGAGGCTCAGAGATGTTAAGCAGTTTGCCCAGAATCATGTGACTAGTGCATGGCAGACTCTTATTCAGTCATGGGTCCTTTGAATTCCAAAGTGTTTCTCCTATAATCATTGTTATGGAGAATGTTCCAAAGATTCTTAGTTGTTTAGTTGAATTTTGCAGGGATGTATTTGCAAATATGGCAAATATGAAATGGTTTCCTTATGTATGCTTTATTCGTTATGCTCTACTTTATAATACATGAACATATCCTTAACGAGGGCTTCCCAGGTGGCTCAGTGGTAAAAAAGAGTCAGCCTGCCAATGCAGGAGATCTCTGGGTTCGATCCCTGGTCAGGAAAATCCCTTCTAGGAGGAAATGGCAACCCACTTCAGTATTCTTGCTTGAAAAATCCTGTGGACAGAGGAGACTGGCGAGCTACAGTCCACGGGGTTGCAAAGAGCTGGACATGACTGAGTGACTGAGCATACACATCCTTAAGGAGTCAGAGGATAATATGGGAGTCAGTTTGTTAGGCAAAAGGTCATGTTCATGTTCCAAAGGGACTTGAAGTGCTGTGTCACAATATTTAATGTGTACATTTTAAAATGACACACGTGAAGAACCAATAGTAGATATTATTTTAGTTCATCATTACCATGTTTTGTTGATTCTCAGTTCATTTCCTCCCTATATTTGAACATTTTTGAAATTAGGATACTTCTAAAAATTGATATTCTGTCATGGTATAATTGGCAGAATTTTTTTTCCTTTATGATAGCAGCTAATTCATGTTGAATCTTATAAGTGATAGTATATTAGATTTGATGAAGTAAAATTATATTTTGGAAACATCCTAAATATGTATATGTACTATATTTCTAAAAGGCTACATCAACCCTATTTGAGTTGTCAGATTATTAATTAGTGTTTTTAATGGTTTAGATATGTTAGATAAATGCTTACTCTTAAAATTGCCTTTGCACTTCAAAATTATTTTCTTAGTCTGTAGCACAGCTATATTTGGATGTTTTAGGAACATCTATTAATATGCCAGTAAACTATAAGTACATTAAGTTATAATATATTTTGATGAATTACATATTGTATGCATTCTGTGATAATGTATAATGGTTCCAAAGGAACAAATCAAGCTTTTCAGGTCATTAACTCACTTTGTTTTTTTTAGTCCTTAAATATATATTTAGATAAATCACTTACTGTGATTTTAAGATTTCAGTCTCTATTTTTTTTTTGGTAAACTAAAACTAAAAACAGGCAGCCTAATTAATATAAAACTGTAGTTTAAAATTTTATTAATAAAAACAAGGTGAAAAATACCTAGTTCTTTTGAGTTTTGTTCTAAACTCCATCTATGTTCATGAGAGTCTGCTGAATTTTCTGAATGACGGGAGATTTGGCACGATTTGAAGCATATGTGTCTTTGATTTTCACATGTTGTTCTAACTGATGTCAAAAGAAGTTTTTGTGTTGGCAGCTGGTAGTCCATGACATTTGGTATTGAGGTACACTGGAAGTTTAGACGTAAGGATGAGCAAAATGCTGAACTGTGCTTTTTTTTGACACGGTTTGCCTTTTGAAAACACAGTAATGATAATGTTGTGTATATTGCCCCTTCCGTGTTTCTTATGTATTTTTAAAATATCCAAACCACAGAAAACATTATTGTTTTCACATAGTAGTGTTTTTAGGTCAAGCAGTATGTGACTGTATAAGAATTCATTTACATTAAAAAAGAGATTTTTAAAGATTAATAAGAATAAGGTTGGTATTGTACTGAAAAATTATAATTTACAATGCTTCTTGTTTTTCACAGAAATAGAAATAAGCACATGAATTAAGTTTATAAGCCTTATAAAAACTAAAGATAAAACTGTTTGAGAAAATCAACATTTTAAATCATGCTAAGTCTCTTCCTATTTTTACTCATCCTCTTGCAGAGCATTGACAAAAATATGAAATTGATTTGGTTGAAGGGTGTTAAAGAGCTGACAGCCAAATGTCACAAACAATGAATGGCTGCAGTGTTGAAAAAATCAATAGGGAGGTTAAGCTGGTCTTGTGAAAGACTTGGCAGACTGCTCTGTTCCAGGAAGATATCTGTCTTCTGGCCTTGGTTGCATGATCAAAAGGAAAACTTGATAGGTTTAATGAAGGGAGATACTGTAAAACTGACAACAGAAATATAGACACTGTGGTAAACTGTAGTGCACATCAGTGAGTGGTGCTATTAGATACATTTTTCAGCCTGAAAATATAGGTAGAGATGTCAAAGATATTAGCATTCTTTTACTTTTTCATTGATTCTCTATCAGCTAATAAATTTGCTTGAAGTAAACAAAGGTTTACATTTGGTTGAGTGTATAGTAAGATGCTAAAAATCTGTTAATTATAGCATTTTAAAAATTTGAATCAAAACTGTATCTTTGTCGTTCTTAGAAAATATTTCTAAGATACCAGGAAGGATCAAGAGCCTAGGTAAAAAAGACAGCCAGTGACTTGTCAATGAAAATAGAAAGTCCATCACTGAAAACCAAGGTTGGATTTATGATTCGTTAGTCCACCCCACAGGCCATTAGAAGATATTTTATAGAAGCATCCTCTTTTACACTTTTATTGATAAACAGTATGTTAGCCTAAAAAATACTTCACTGAGATTGTTTTGATCAGAGCTATATATTATGAAGTCTGACATTTTAACACATATCAAATAAGATTAAGATCATTTATAGATCATGTTTCTTCGCAATTTACTGTGGTTCATTGTTTATCAGCTTTATACCAAGTAAGATTTTGTGTTTGCAGTATTTTCCCCCTGAATTTCTTAAGAACTTTTTTTATATTCTGAAATCAATTATTTCTTGGGTGTTCACTGTATATAAGTCATTCTGCTAGGAACCAATATCCTTAATTAAAGGCATTTGTTTATGAGTTTAGAGATTACAAAAATTTATTTATTTATTTTGAATAGGCAGCTCCATTTTATTTTATTAGCTATCACTAGTTATGGCAATCTCTCTTGTGTATGTCTGTGAGTAGGATTTTAAGAAAGAGGAGTCATTAGTTTAAAATTCCCAAATGTGATATTCAATTTAGAGAAGATGATAACCTGTTTAAAAACAAATAAATAAAAAGAGGGGAAAAAAGGGAAAGATGCCTGGCAGATTTTCTGCAAGTGGACGCTGTAATAAAAATGCCCCCTACTTTGTCGGGATGGTATTTGGAGGGCTGCTGCCATATGTTACTTTCCTTTTTAGCTGGGATTATGCCATCATTATTGCTGATAAAAGCTGTTTACTGCCTTGGCAAAGGAATGATGCTTGGAGCAGTTTTGGAAACCGCCATTCAGTTTACAAAAAAGTTCATTTAGTGCCAGATGCTAGAATCCTAGGTCTTTGTTATCTTTTCCCGTTATTAGATCCATCCATTGTCTATTTCTTTTTTCTCTTTTATAATAGAATGTTGCCTCTTACTACCTGTTTAAATTCAAGCTGTTAATGTGGGAGGTTGTCTAAATTATTACATTCTCCATGTTATAACTGATCAATACTAAATATGGGCAATTTGGCTTTCAGAATCATTGACTAGATTTGGAATAAGCACTGTAGTGTGCCATGAAATTCCAGTTTCTAAACACTCTGAATTTGTGCTGTTTTAATACCATTGCATATCAAAGAGAGGTTGGTTCAGTCTTTGAATAAACTATTGGCTAATGTGCAGTCTATGGAAACATTAAAAGTGGGTGTTGTTTGGTTTATCACATTGTTTTTATGCTGTTATGAAACATGTTAAAATAGAAAGTGAAGCAAAATTCTGATTTTTTCCCAGGGAATGTTATATTGATAGTTATTATAATTTTTTATGAGAATATTCCCTCTCTGGTTATTTCTCTGAAACTTTTCCTCTGCTTCTAAATGCAGTGTATGGTAGTGATTGCATGACTGAATTGCACTGCCTTAGGAATTTGTAAATGCTAATAACAAACTTTTTTTGCTAATTAGCCTGTAATACCTAGTAGGCCTTTGGATAATCTAGTTTAGTATAAGGCAGGGAGATTGTTTTAACATTTTTTGTTAACATTTTTATTAAGATGTGCTTATCTTTTAGTGTCTAGTTGAATTTTCCCTTTTCTCAATTTGCAGTATTGTTTTGTGTATTCAGTATATATATAGTATGTGACTTGCTCACCTAGAGGACACACTCTTAACCTTGGCCATGTTGGCATTGTGCTTCACCATCTTTTTCCACACTTCAGTATTTAAATGACACTCGTGACTTGAATTTAGAATTTTTTAAGTGTAAAAATTGACTGTTACAAATAATGTGGACAAATTAGAATCTTACTCGTTTATCTCAAAATGTAGCTCATAGTTCTAAACATACTCTGCCTAAAATACTTTTACACTAATGTTTTGTTTTTGTAGGAACTGTCACCAAGAGGACATGGTCCAAAATAATATAAAAAACCATATTTTTAGTGCAGTCATTTTTACAAAAACAAGGCCAGCCATCTGCTAGAAAACTATACTTGTTTAGAATATACTGAAATATACTCAGCCATGGATGCCACAGTAGACCCCAGTTGATTCAGACTGTGGGATGACTTTAGGTGGGAAAAGAAAGGAAAAGTCATCTTCAAATTTGTTCAAGTATAACATTTAATTTCAATATCAAATTGAAGTTGAAAAATTATAATTTACTGGATAAAAGGACTAAGTATCCTCATTAAAAGTTGAGATTATTTGAGTTATGTGTACCTTTTAAAGAAATGATATTTTTGTGGTTATAAGTGAGTGCTGATAACTCATCAGCTCTTGAATTACCTATATATTATCATAATTTTAAAAAAGTATTAATATAAAAAGATTTTAGATCCTACTTTAGAGAGTAGATACTTTAAATGTTCAATATTATTTAATAAAAGGATGTTAACATGAAAAACTATACATTTATTTAAACAAGGAACATTAATTGACTCCTACACACACACACACACACACACACACACACACACACACGGCATTATTATAAAATCCCTTGAGAGCATCAAGATTTGTATCAAGATAGATCTACTAGTTGAATCATGAATTTATTATTAGTATTAAAAAATTTCAGCTACTGGTCACTCCCTATTTCCCAAATACTTGTCTTTCTTTTTATAGTAACTATAAATGGAGTATGACCTTTAAAAATTATGAATTACTATATATATGCTTGTAACTCATATAATATTGTACATCAACTATACATCAAAATTTTTTTCAAAAATTATCTTTCAAATTATATTTGCCAAATTGTTACCAAGAAAGCCACTAATTTTTGAGCTTAACATTTATCATCCCTAGTGATCTAATTACCTTTATATTTTCAGTGAATGTGTTTGATATATCTTATTTAAATAGTTTTAATATCTTAAATAGTTTTAACTATTTTTCAACTATAGGTTTCAACTATAATTTCAACTAATTTTCAACTATAATTCAGTTGTCTCAGATTTTCCAGAGAGAATAAAATTTTATTATGTTCTTCTCCCATTTATATAGCCATGTTCATTTGTATTTAAAGGCATTGGAAATCACTGTCATTGGGACATTTGACAGGTGGCTTGAATCTAAAGAGCTTGTGTTTTGGTGTCAAGTTGCCTTAGGTTTCAACCTCTTAGTTTTGCTGTTTCTCAAGAGTTATGAATTTGGACTAGAAGGCAATGACACCCCACTCCAGTACTCCTGCCTGGAAAATCCCATGGACGGAGGAGCCTGGTGGGCTGCAGTCCATGGGGTCGCTGAGGGTCAGACACGACTGAGCAACTTCACTTTCACTTTTCACTTCCATGCATTGGAGAGGGAAATGGCAACCCACTCTAGTGTTTTTGCCTGGAGAATCCCGGGGACGGGGGAGTCTGGTGGGCTGCCATCTATGGGGTCACACAGAGTCGGACACGACTGAAGTGACTTAGCTTAGCTTAGCTTACCTTAGCTTAGCTACTCAACTTTTCTGAGACTTGATTTTCTCAGAATAAAGAATATAATAATATCTGTTTGTGAGGGTGTTATAAAAAGCCTGTGAAAAAATTAGCACTCGATAAATAGTAGTTATTTTATGATCTTGAGCTAGGCTATATCAAACATTGGGTAACCAAGTCAAATCAAGTGAATTTTATCTTTCTGGCTTATCTGCATAGAGCTCTTTAGACATGAGTAACTTTCATTGGTTGAATAACTTAAAGTTATTTTATATGATTTGTAAGATCAAAAGAGTTTGAGGTGTTATCAGGGAGCCTGCAGCAAAACCAGGCAGAATGGAATCTTCCCTTTAGTTTTATTTTTAGTTGAGCATCACTCCAAGAAGGCAGAACTTTTATATATCTGATTCCATATTGAGCCTGTGATATTTTCATTAACACACTTCTAAAAGACCAAGTTTTTTAGTTTTTTATGCCGATACCTTTATAAATCTAATAACTTATATTTACAAAATTTATAAGGTACTTTAAGATAGTCATAGAAACTATTTCTAATATATTAAATGTATTCATGCTTCCTGTTAGTGTATGCTTTACTAGTGTTGTTCTAATTGATCTTGGTTTACTTTCATTTTCAAGGTAGTTTTTTCCTTTTCTTTAAAAATTTTTCTTCAAATGATAATTATCCTTTCATCAAAAAATATATGTATATCTCATATTGATAGTGTGTGAACACTGTGCTTTTACTAGGTTACAGTGTTGCTGTTGGTTAACTGTGTATTTTTTGTGTTTTGTTTGTTTTTGCTTTTATTGTAATTCTGTCGAGGAGAATGTTACTTTTTTCTCCTTTAGATAGATGCATCTAGAACCAAATGAGGGCAGTAAAGTCTAATAGAAAGCTTTACAAATGAAAGTTTTGTTTCTGTTTGTGCAATACCTTGTTCCCCTTTCATGTATCCTGGGAAATCATACTGATCAATAGTTCCCATTTCAGTACAACTGCAGTAAGCATTACAAGTGTATAAAATTTACAACATTGTCTGCTGTAAATTTTAATTGGAAAAACCTTATAGCTTTGCTCTCTATCTTTGGAGGTTTAAATCTATATAATTTTTTTTAAATAAAAAAAATTTACAACATAATACCATGTCATACAGTCTTTATAGACTTGTAATATAAATAGGACCAAAACTATAGCTTTATTGGGAAAAATAACTCTAAAAATGTTTTTTAACACTGAGTACATTCACCATTTTTGCTATAGAAACAATGGACTTGGTAAAGTAATTTAATGAGTGTTGTAAATAATTATGAACAATATCAAGCAAGGAATATTAACAAATAAATATATTAATAAAAGATATATTCTGTGGTTTCTCTGTCACCCACGTGGGGCCTCTTTCTGAATCATTGTGTGACACTGTATAGCGAGTGTTCTGATCTAGAAGAGTGTGAGAGATATGTCGCTTTCCGCACAGCTTTATTTCTGTCACAGGTCAGGCTTAGAATGCTGTGTGATACAGTTATTGACTCTAATCTGGGCATAAACACAAGTCCTCAAGCACCAGCCCAATTAATAATTTGCATAATTAACACGCATATTAAATAGGGACTGGCCTTGCATCTGTATTTGCAGTGATCGGGGTAATGAGGGCTAACGGAGCGGCGCCTCGGGCCTATGTTAGCAGACGTGTGGCAGTAGTAATTTTTGCTTGGATTGACAACTGCTAGACAAGTGGTCCCAGCATAAAGCTAAACCCTGTTTGGCAGTATTAATCGTTGACAAACTGCTCTTAAAGCTGTAACATTGTTTCTGTCAGTTGTTTGGTTTGATGTCACTGTTAGACATAATAAATCAATAGTGTCAGAATTTGGTAATGTTTATAGCTAGCATGGTTTATTATTTCATATGACTGTCATGTACAAATAGTGGTTATCATGGCTGCCTCTAAATTATCAAA
Source organism: Redunca redunca (assembly GCA_006410935.1). NCBI lineage: Eukaryota > Metazoa > Chordata > Mammalia > Artiodactyla > Bovidae > Redunca > Redunca redunca. The sequence goes on along the minus strand of SJYQ01000576.1, from coordinate 439,361 downwards.
GACAGAATATTGCTTTGAATATACTTCTGTAATTCTTGTTCCAGTGAATTCTTTGCCATCTGGAAATGCTTTTGGTTGGTATGCCTGTCCAATTTCAGTATAATATTCTTTTCCTCATGCAGTATGTTCCATGATTTTTTAAAAGAGTACACAGTTTATTTTCTTGCACATTGATTATAGTTTTAAATTAGGAAAATGTACCTAGCTTTCTCAGCTTCACCTTCATTCAAAATTTGATAATATTTAGCGTGTATGACAGAGTGCAAAAGTTATGAGATTCCTCAGAGTAGGATTTTAATTTCAGATCATTTTAAGTACATGTAGGAAGGAAATATTATAAGCAATTATTATTTATAAAGAGTACATTTTTCAGAGATACAAGTAAAATTATTTGTTTTTCATTCTTTCTCTCTTATCATTTCTCCAAAAGTTTTAACATTTATGTTGTACTTTCTCACAACTGATCCTTGTTACCAAATATTTTAAGGATTTCTTCATTTAGATTTCAAAAATGTTTCTTTAAAAATTACCTGATCATGTGATATTATCTTTATTGTCATTCCATTAAAAGCAATCTTATTTATAGTATTCTTGGTGGAACAGAATTTACTTGTGTAACTACTAGCTATATGTAAACATGTTTATTATGTAGCTATAACATGCTTATGATAAACCATAAGGCTTAAATAAAAGCTATTTTTAGTGACTTAGAATGAATTTCTGTATCTCTGGATAGCATTTTGATGTTTCAATTAAAAAGTGTATGTAAATGCCTTATAAGCAAATTAAGGGATTTTATGACCTGCCAAAATCTTTTCGTGGGGAAACTAATAGACAACTCTTAATTAGGAGCATAAGAGGTATATTAGTTCAAAAAAGGTTGAGTCATTTGGAGTGGAACTGACCTTAGTTTGTCATAGAAATATTCTTACTTGAAAAAGGAGACATCCATAAATTACTTCAGGAAAGTATTAGATTCCATAGGCAAAGAAATGTTATGAGCACTTATAAGAGCATTTAGTAAGCCTTTGATTAAAAAGCATGGTCTACACATTGAACCTCTCATCTATGGTATCATTTTAAGCTACAATTTCAAAGCTTATGTCCCATCTATTATATGCCTTGATGGGCTTCCCTAGTGGCTTAGATTGTAAAGAATCTGCCTGCAAATGTGGGCGACCTGGGTATGATCCTTGAATTGAGAAGATCCCCTGGAGGAGGGCAGCCCACTCCTGGAGAATCCCCATGGACAGAGGAGCCTGGCAGGCTACAGTCCATAGGGTCACAAAGAGTCAGACACAACTGAGCGACTAAGCGTACACATATGCCTGTACACATGTGTGTCATATGTGTAAGTTAGCATAATGATACAACGGAACGTATCTGAACAGAACCAAGGGGTTTTCAGGATACGAGAACAGTATGACTGATTTTTTTTAAAATAAGTATTTTTAAGTGAATGGAGTTCCAGTCAGAACTGTTATTTCTGGAAAGTAAATGCATATTTCTATTTTTTCAAAGACTTTGGTCATCTTTTAAATATCTTTAATGATGTTAACTAGAAAAATGAATATCTAGAGATGATACCAAATCAAATGAGGTTGCGTAACCACCCTTTCTGCCCATCGAGAAGTCTAAGGCTTGTGTGTGTTTGCAGGCAGAGGTCAAGTAGCCCGTGGAGGGTGATAGAGAGTAGTGGAGAGAGAAATGATAGTTGGCGGTAGGCCAGGGTTGCAGAGGTGGGAGGGTAAGACAGAGTGGCTAGGTGTTTTTTCATCTTTCAGATCTTGGCTTATATGTCATCTCTCTGAAGAGAGACTTTCTTATAATCATTCTTGCTAAAGCAGATCTTCTGTATTATTCTCTAGGACTCTTCCCTTCACAGGACATCACAATTTGTAATTTTTTTTTTGGACTCCATGGTCCATGATAGGGACCATATCTGTTTGCTCTGACACTTTTTTTTTCAGAGGAAAGGTAATGAGGTATATGTCAATTGCAAGACTTCAGATGGGTGGGATAGGGAATTTGAGAGCTTTAATATCTTTTTAATAAGAGCTTTAAACTTGCATTTGGTACATACTCCTTAAAATAATCTTATCAGGTAGTTATCAAAACTTCCACTTTATATATGAGAAAATGGAAGCTCAGAGAAGTGAAGTGACTTGCCTGAGATTACACAGCTAGTAAATTGCTGAGCTAAGAAATGAATTGTATTTTTGTAATTTCAAAATCTAGAGGATTTCATATTACCTAGGCTCTGGGGAATGTATTGTTTTCCTCAGCGTAAAAGCCAACCAATATATTTGTAATGGGATTAATGAGCAGGAAGGACTGAGTACTCAGTTATAATTATGTAGCAGTGCATTTGTAGCAGACCCAGTCTTCAAAGCTCTGCTGTTTTCTCTAGCAGTGTTCCCTAGGATAAGCATAGGGACAATGAAAATGTATATTACATATGTGTTATTAGTTACATGTACCATTCTTGGGGGAATTGAAAAGATAGTCACTCAGTTTTCTGTGGAGCCTAATTCTCTTGTGGAACCTGGCTGGAAAGGCCAAATTAGGTTATACCACTGTAACAGGCAGACTTCAAATCTTGATAGCTTTTAGCCAATAGAAGTTTATTTCTAACACCACATCCACTGTGTGTCTGTGGGTGACTGATTAGGAAACAACACTCAGTCTTCACTGCTGTGTGTCTCTTTCACTACTTACAGAACACTTCTGACACTTTTGTTCACCTAATTTGTGGCACTCCTCCTCCCCCAACCAAGCAATTCTCATATAATTGTGTTCACTTCTGACACTGTCTATGCGGAGATTGCATCACATCCCACAGGTTAAGGGCTTAGTCCCCTAAGACTGCCTCACTCTACTTCAGACGCCAATTGAAAGTGCAGGTTGTCTCCTGCGCTTCTGACCGATTGACTATAAATCAGAAGTTCCCACAACCTACTCTCAGGTTCAATTTATTTACTAGAGAAGTTCACAGAGCTTAAGAAAAGAGTTACTTAGATTTTACCATTTATTATATGATAAAAGATACAGATGAACAGTCAGATAAAGAGACATTAAGGTGAAGTGTGGGAGGTTCCATAGTGCAGGAGCTTCTACCCCTGTGGAGTTGGGGTGTATCACCCTCCCAGTATGTGGGTGTGTTCACCAAACAGAAAGCTCTTTGAAACCCCATACTTTTGAGGTTTCATCACCATAGGATCAATCATTATCTTTATTTCTGTCCTCTTTCCCATTTCTGAAGAGATTAGGGGAGGGTAGAGTTGAAAATTCCAAGCTTCTAATTATGGCCTGGTTTTCCTGATGACCAGCATCTACCCAGGAGCACCCATCCAGAAATATCCTTGAACTCAGGGTTACCTCATTAGAACAAAAGGTACTCCCAGTGCTTTTGTCACTTAGAAAATTACATGAGATTTTGGAGCTCCGTGCCATCCAGTATTCTTGCCTGGAAAACCTCACAGACAGAGGAACCTGGAGGGCTACAGTTCCTGGAGTGGCAAAGATTTGGACACAGCTGAGTAACTAAGCACACAACAAGATATAGATAGGGGCTTCCCACGTGGTTCAGTGGAAAGAATCCACCTGCCAATGCAGGAGATGCTGCTTTAATCCCTGGGTCAGGAAGGTCCCCTGGAGAAGGAAATTGTAACTCACTCCTGTATTCTTGCCTGGGAAATCCCATGGACAGAGGAGCCTGGTGGGTTACAGTCTGTGGGGCTGCAAAAGGGTTGGACACAACTTAGGGACTAAACAACAACACAAAATATATAAATATAGACATTTCTTATTATTTCACAGTGGCTCTACTCATTGTGGTCACATAGGAGCCCAGGCTAACAGTGCAGCCATCATCTCAAATGTTGCCAATTGTCCTCCCCAAAGTGAAGCAACCTTGTGATGTTGTCTTACCAAAAACTGTTAAAGGCTATAGTTCAGAAGTAATAAATATTTATAATTTTTGCTCATAAATCTTTGGCCATAGCCACATAGCCCTCTGCAAGGGGCCAGATAGTGCAATCTTGGCATGTACCTGGAGGGAGAGGAGAGCTGGATTATCAGTGAAGAGTACTAATGAGAATCACAGCTCGCACAATAGGAACTAAACTCTAGGTAGCCAGTGAGAGTACTGCTACTGTGATTGAATTTGGATGGTTTTGAAGTCTGGTGGCCAATCAAATGTGTGTCAATGCACCAGGCAAATTAGGAAGGGTGGTTTCAGTAAATAAAAATGACTGTTAAAATGGTCTGGGGAGCATATTTAGAGATGCTCAACATCATTAGCCATCATGATGGCTCTCTTAAACAGGTTCCTCTGTTCTCTTAATACTTAACTTTGCCCAGGTGTTTATTTTCTTCTCCCTTTCTACTAATCATATTTCTTGAAAAAGTTTTTTTTTCTAATTATATAATACCTCAGCAAGAACTTTTTAGTTTTAAAGTAGGTATTATCATTTGAACTTGAGAAATCCCCATCTCCTTAAAGAAGCATGTAATAATAAGGAGCATGGTTTATAAACTAGTCGAGAATGTTCCAAAAAGTATCTTTATTTGTTGAAATTCTGAAAGATAGCGGGCAAAGAATGGACTATCCATGGTCAAAGTTAGTCTGAGAAATGCTTAAGTAAACAAAGTTAAACAGAACTTCTTAGAGCTTTAAAAATAGTGCTACACTTTGGAATTCCCCATGAGAATAATATAATAGACAGCATTTCTTAAACTTATGTGACTTTGACTTTTTTTTTTTTTAAATCTTGGTTAGTGTCTTGAGGGCCCAGGGTCAGGCAAATACATTTTTTTTTGAGAAATGCTTTGGGAGTCATTTATCAGAGCATAGTGTCTGGCTGTCTGGTATCTCCTAGATTGTAGAGGACACAGCTAAGAGAGATAGGCATCATTTGTTCTAAACTTCCTGTTTAGAAATGGGTAAATTGAGTATCAGAGAAGTTCAATGACTTACCTGTGCTCATTTAACTAGTTCTTTCTTTCATTTTTTCCAGTTGCACATATATGACAATAATATCAACACTTGTACTATGCTGAGTGCTTATGTGTTCATCCATTTGTTGTTGTTGCTGAGTTAGTTGCAAAGTTGTGTCCGACTCTTTGCCACCTCATGGACTGTAACCCACCAGGCTCCTCTCTCCATGGGATTCCCCAGGCAAGAATACTGGAGTGGATTTCCATTTCCTTCTCCAGGGAAGTTTCCTAACCCAAGGATCAACCTGCATTGGCAGGTGGATTCTTTACCACTGAGCCATGAGGGAAGCCCATATGTTCATCCATATAAACTGGCTCAGTTGTGGCCATGCCAGGATTTGAACTCAGACCCTCCAGTTCTGGAGCCTCTTCATGGTAGAAAAATCCTTAGGACTAGTCGATTTCATCATTGTGAAGAAAAGTGATTTTCTGTAAGGCCAGATGGCTCAAGAAAACTTACCAGTTTCAGTTCCTTTTATAACAAGAGGTCTTATTTCCTGGACAGTGAGTCAGGAGCAGTCACTAATATTTGAATATGCTCTTACATTAGGCCTAAGCCATGTATCTTTGTGAAAAGAAATTCAATAATCCAAGAGAAAATAATTGTGTTTCTTAGGGAATTTCTCCAATATCTTTATAACTGTATTTGTTCTAAATTATAGATTGTAGCCTTATCTGCAATGCTTCATTAGATAGATGAAAATATAAGCTTCTTTCCATAATAATTCCTGTTTAGTATGATTTATAAAATTATTATTACTGTGTTTAAATGGTAGTCTAGATGTTTCTGGCTTCTCTAAATGAGCACGGACTCCGTTCCTATAGCCCTTAAGGGACTTTTAGTAATAAGGAAGAACTGATCTGATTTTTATTTTTTTGCATAGCATTTCCCTTTATAAAAGATCCCAAAGCACCAAATAAATGGGAAGATGATGTCACCTGTCTGGAGCACTAGATGTTTTGTCAGATACACTGTAAGATAGCTAAGGATTAGAAAAGATAAATGTCGGGGAGGGAGGTGGGTTCAGGATGAGGAACACGTGTATACCCGTGGCGGATTCATGTTGATGTATGGCAAAACCAATACAATATTGTAAAGTAATAGCCTCCAATTAAAATAAATTTATAATAAAAAAAGAAAAGATAAAGGTTATCTAGTTTTACCTATAGCAGAATGTATGAAATCGTTATTAGATGGTAGTCTGTTTCCGTAAGTGGTTGACATGAGACCTTTGTGCATCATGTTGTTAAGTTAAGCTTAGAGAATGTGTCACAAGTGTGTTATATGTTTCCTTGACTTGTTTGCTTACTTGTCCCTGTTTTTCTTTTTGTTCCAAAAAGAAAATACCTTTATTTTTTTCTGATTATAACATATTTTTGCTTAATGTTAAGATATTAAAACAACAGTAAAAATTATAAAGAGAAAAAGCAACAGTTACCTAAAGTCCCACTATTCAGAGGTAACCGCTCATCCAAATAGGGCTAAATAGTTACATATATGTACGGCTTTTAAAAAATGAGTTCAATATGCTATTGTTGTATAGCTAGCATCTTTTACTGAACAATATGTTGTAGACATCTTTTCACGTAAGCCAGTGTAGCTCTCTCTACATCATTGTATTTATTTGGCTGCATAATGTTATTTGTGGTCCTTTTCATCATGTGCTGTACATTTGCTTTAATCACAAATTATCTTTTTAGTTATTTTATATCTTTGGGGTGGGGCTTAGTTTAAAATATGTCATTGTCCTGAATTAGAAATTAAATTTATTCATTCTGTAATTATTTTATTGAGTACTTACTAAGTCCTAACCACTGTTCGAGGAACTTAGACTAGATCTGCTGCCCTTGTGGAGTTTATAGTGTAGTGAAATGGGAAGTAATATTATAGAATCGGTTAAGATAGGTGAACAAAAACTTCTCTCTGTATAATTGCAAGAGAGAGACCAAAGAAGAAATTGTTGTGGATATCTTACTAGAGAATGAGTTAAGGGCCAGAGGCCTCTATATTTGTCTAAGGAGATTAACAGATATATCACTTTCAGGTTCCCTATTTTGTATTCAGTTAATAGAGTCATGCTTTGTTCTAAAACATGGATGTTATCTGCAACTTTGCTTTACAGTAGCACAGTTCTTTCTACTTTACTTAAGAATTATAAAAATCTCAAAAATGTCAGCTACTACTTATCTTGAAAATGTCTATATTCTTGCTTGACAGTATCCAAAACTGTACTTTGGTGATCTTCATATTGAACCTAAATACTTAATTTTCTGACATTGATTAGGCCACTGAATCTTTTGTCTTACTTGCTTTTTCCCTATAATAACTTATCCATAAGAGATGACTTGATTTTTATGGTTATACTTGATAAACATAAGATATACCACCTATTTGTAATTATAGAGCAGTTATAGTGGCAAATCTAGAATCCTGTGATATCCTTTATTGAGATCTCATAATTTTCCTTAGTGAGCATTTCACAAAAATATCACTGTGAAAGAATTTTAAATTAATCTCAGGAAGTGTAGTTGAACAATCATACAAATGATGAGTTGTCATCTTAGATTAGGGTCTCTAGGACCTTTCACCCAAGAGTTGTCCTTGGTCCTACCTGAAGTAGTTTTGTTTTTTTCATTGATTATTTGAATAAAAAAGTCGAAGACATGAGTAATATATTTTCAGTATATATGTTGCTGTAGGAGATAGCTTTTCAATAGTAAAACTAAGACCAAAAACAAACCAAAATTTAATAGGTTATAATATTGGGGCCCAGTCAACTATAATAATGACAATGATTGCCAATATTTTATACATGCTTCCCATGTCCCAGGCATTATGCCAGGTACTTTGTATGAATTTTCTTATTTTCACAAGAACTCCATGAGTTAGGTACTGCTATTATACCCACTTTACAAAGAAAACTAAAGCTAGAGATATTACATTGATTTTATTAAATTTCAAATCTAAGGTCATGCATTTACATTTAAAAAAGAGATAGTGTTCCATTTCTGACCATGTGGTAGATAGAATGTGCAGAGAAACTTCATCTATGTGGAATACTTAAAATGTTGGCTAGAAATAGCTTCATTTCTGAAGTGTGACAGAACTGGTAGTGCAGTAAGAAATAGTACAAGGAAGAAGGACAGGGAGAATGATTCCATAGCTGCAAGAACTGGTATGTGTTGGAGTGTGTGAGGCGTCTGTCAGTATTGGTGACCTAGAGTATAGGTTTTTTTGAACTTTTAAGTTTGTATTGGGTTATAGCTAATAAAAATGTTGTGATAGTTTCAGGTGAACAGTGAAGGGACTCAGCCATACATGTACAGGTATCCATTCTCCCCCAAAGCCCCCTCCCATCCAGGCTGCCACATAACGTTGAGCAGAGTTCCATGTGCTATACATAGGTCCTTGTTGGTGATCCACTTTAAATATAGCAGTGTGTCCATGTTGATCCCACACTCCATATATACCCCTGCCCCCGGCCTCCGTAAGTTTGTTCTCCAAGTCTGTGAGTCTCTTTTGGTTTTGCAAGTAAGTTCATTTGTATCATTTCTTTTTTTCAGATTCCACATATAAGAGATGTCATACAGTATTTCTCTTCCTCTGACTTACTTCATAGAGTGTAGGTTTTAAAGGAGCCTGTGCAGCCTAAGAGACAAAGTTAGAGATCTTCATATAAAGCCAAAACTCTTTAAAGGGGTCAACTTGCCCTTGGCCTTAGATAGGAGAGGCCTGAGAATTCCTAACCATAGCCTACATTCAGTTGATTTGAGGATGGAATTCACAATGCCTGCAGGTACCAAAAAAGTTCATGCTGAAGATTTAGTTTGAAGTTAGTTACTACTACTCCTGGCATCTATAAAATGTGCATCTTTCCTGGAAGAAAGCACTTTATATGTAGGTGTCACAGAATTCACAAAGACAGGTTTTAGTGGGGATGTTGGTTCACAATGTAAAAGGAAAAAAAGAGATGAAGGTGAAGTTGCTCAGTCGTGTCCGACTCTTTGCGACCCCGTGGACTATAACCTACTAGGCTTCTCCGTCCATGGGATTCTCCAGGCAAGAATACTGGAGTGGATTGCCATTTCCTTCTCCAGAGGATCTTCCCGACCCAGGGATCGAACCCGGGTCTCCCGCATTGGAGGCAGACGCTTTAACCTCTGAGCCACCAGGGAAGCCCCAAAAAAGAGATACCTGAGTAAAACAGCTGCTATGATTATGAATTAGCAGAAGCATGAAAATGCAGAATCAGTTTCCTAAAGACTGAAATATTAGTATGATTTCAGCAAATAAAATAAGTGTGTTTAATGAAGTTAAAGATTGAAAGAAAACAAGACACTATTAAAATTAACAAGACAGATGTGAAAAAGAAAATTCTTAGACATGGCTTAGGGACGGAATTAGTGAAATAATAGGATAGAAATGGAGAAACTACTCAGAATGCAGCACACACTCAAAAAAAGGAATAGAAAATATACAAAAGGGGTAAAGAGGATAAGAGAGCCCAATAAACATTCAATCTATATAGTTCCAGGAGTAAAGAATACAAAAATTGGAGAAGAAGCAATATTCAAAAAACGATTTAGCTAACAGTGTGTCAAATTGATGAAATATATATGTTCAGATTCAAGTAGCCTAGTGAATTCAGGTAGTCCATTTTAAGTGTGGTAAATGGGAGGATATCATCAGTAACACACCACAATAAAACTGCAGAACCCCAAAGATTAAAAAAAAGTGAAATTAATTGGAGAAAAAAGGAACAATGAATAAACACAGCAAACTCCTTAAAAGAAAACAATTGAAGCCAGAAGACAGTAAGATAACTTCACAGAGCTGAGAACAAATAGCTAGAATTGTCTGCTCATTGAAAATATCTTGAGCATGGGCAAAATAAAGGTGTTTTCAGACATAAATTGAAAGTGTTCACCATCAATATAGTTCTACCAAAGGAATTGCTAAAGGCTATATTTTAAGAAGAAGAAGAAAAAATAAATCTCTAGAAGGGATGTCTGAGAAGCAAGAATTGTGGGAGAGGAAAGTGAACATTTAGGGATAATTATAAAAAGTATTGACTGTTCAAAATAATAATATGTAATTTGTGGGGATTAAAAAAACCAAGATAGTTTAAATTGGATGTAACTTGAGAGTCTGTGATCACAGTTAAGGCAGTGTGATGTCTGGACAAGGATAAAGATTTTGATTAGCAAGGAAATACAAATTAAAACCACATTGAAGTATTGTTTATATACCCCACCAGACTGGTGAAAATTAAAGTCTTAACATACCAAATTTTGGTGAAGATGTGGAGCAGCAAGAACTTTTATTCACCAGTGAATATGTATATTGGCGTAATCAGCTTACAAAAAGTTTGTCGTTAGTTAATAAACTTGCAGTTGTGTATACGTACCCTGCTGCTAAGTTGCTTCAGTCGTGTCCGACTCTGTGCGAACCCATAGACAGCAGCCCACCAGGCTCCCCCATCCCTGGGATTCTCCAGGCAAGAACACTGGAATGGGTTGCCATTTCCTTCTCCAGTGCGTGAAAGTGAAAAGTGAAAGTGAAATTGCTCAGTTGTGTCCGACTCTTAGCGACCCCATGGACTGCAGCCCACCAGGCTCCTCCATCCATGGGATTTTCCAGGCAAGAGTACTGGAGTGGGGTGCCACACGTACCCTACAACCTAGCAATTCTACTTCTAGATATAAAATCTTAAATACTCACATGTATACCAGAGACCTTTATAGGATGGTTTAAAGCATAAAGCAGGATTGTAAACAAGAGCCAGAAACTGGAAACAACTCAAATGTTCATCAGTAATAAAGTGGGTGAATAAATTGGGGTTTATGCTCATGACAGAATACCACACAGAAACAAACATGTGCAAACTATTGTTACATTCAAGAACACAGATGACTATCACACATATAATGTTGAATAAAAGAAGCAAGACTTAAAGAAAACATACAGTATAATTCTTTTTATATAAAAATTCAAAAACAGGAAAAATGGAGCTACATTGCTAGGACTGCACAGATGATAATATTATTTTATAAAATACTAAGACTACTGAAAGAGCAAGTAAGGAACAGCTTATCATAGAAGTCAGGATAGAGATTAGCTCTAGTACAGAGCTTCAGGAAGGTGGCCCCTGGCCACATTCATTGAATGGAATACTTAAAAGGGACTACTCTGAATTGAGATGTGCTGTATGTGTAAAATATATATAGGATTCCAAAGACTAAGTACTATAAAATATCTCATTAATACATTTTATATTGATTATATAACTATTATTTTAGATATATTGAGTTAAATATATTAACATTAATTTTACCTGTTTTGTTTTCATTTTAAAAAGTGTAGCTACTAGAAAATTTAAAATTATCTATGTGGCTCTCATTACATGTCTGTCACACAGAACTGCTCTAGAGGTTGAGTGTGGAGTTAAGTTTGGTATGAGTCACTACGTTGTTTTTTAAAAAGATGTCAAAGGTGTATTTCTTAGCCTCAGTGGTGGTTATATGGTTGTTGCCGGATAATTATTCATTTGCCTGTATGTCTGTCTCTATATATGTGTCTCTCTGTGTGCAAGAATGCTTCTTTTTGTGTATATGTTGCCAAAACCTGCTTTCTGTTCACCTGTGTTGAATAGAAATGAGGAGACATAGAGTTTTCGGTGAAGTAGAAAAGAGTAGCTTACTTTGCCAGAGGAGGCCAAGGCAGGTGAATGCACTCAAGACTGTGTGACCCATCCTGGAATAGGTAGTGAAGAGTCTTATAGTGTTCAAGGAACAAGGCGTGATCAGCTCATGGAAAATCTTCTGACTGGTTGGTGGTGAGGTAACTGGGAGTTAGCATCATCAAATTTTTGGTTCCAACCAGTCTGGGGTCTGTGTGCTTGCGGGCTGCTGCTGCTGCTGCTGCTAAGTCGCTTCAGTTGTGTCTGACGCTGTGCGACCCCATAGACGGCAGCCCACCAGGATCCCCCGTCCCTGGGATTCTGCAGGCAAGAACAGTGGAGTGAGTTGCCATGTCCTTCTCCAATGCATGGAAGTGAAAAATGAAACTGAAGTTGCTCAATCGCGTCTGACTCTTCACAAGCCCATGGACTGCAGCCCACCAGCCTCCTCCATCCATGGGATTTTCCAGGCAAGAGTGCTGGAGTGGGGTGCCATTTCTTGTGGGCAGCATACACTTAACTTCTTCCACCTGGTGGGGGTTTTAGTATCTGCAAAACAGCTCAAAGGACATGGCTTGGAATATTATTTATAGTCATTGAGAAGGAACTAAAGGTCCTTGACTTTGTTTAATGACTGAAGTAGTATTATTTTATCTTGTTTGACTGTTTTTCTTTCTGTCTGCATTTTCTCACTTCTCTGATTAAACTTATTTTTTGACTTAAGTTTTTCTACAGGCAAAAAGTGGGCAGGCAACATGTTGTTCAGTCGCTCAGTCGTGTCTATTTGCAACCCCATGGACTACAGCACACCAGGCTTCCCTGATCTTCACCATATTCCAGAGGTTGCTCAAACTCATGTTCATCAAGTCGGTGATGCCATCCAACCATTTTGTCCTCTGTTGGTCCCTTTTCCTCCTGCCTTCAGTCTTTCCCAGCATCAGGGTCTTTTCCAACAAGTTGGCTCTTCACATCAGGTGGCCAAAGTATTGGAGCTTCAGTATCAGTCCTTCCAATGAATGTTCAGGGTTGATTTCCTTTAGGATTAACTAGTTTGATCTCCCTGCAGTCTTAGGGAGTCTCAATAGTCTTCTCCACAGTTCAAAAGCATCAATTCTTTGGTGCTCAGCCTTCTTTATGGTCCAGCTTTCACATTTGTACATGACTACTGGAAAAACCATAGCTTTGACTATACGGACCCTTGTCGGCAAAGTGATATCTCTGCTTTTTAATTATGCTGTCTAGGTTTATCATAGGTTTTCTTCCAAGAAACAAGTGTCTTTTACTTTCATGGCTGCAGCCATCATCTGGAGTGATTTTGGAGCCCAAGAAAATAAAATCTGTCACTGTTTTCATTGTTTCCCATCTATTTGCCATGAAGTGATGGGACCAGATGCGTGATCTTAGTTTTTTGAATGTTGAATTTTAAGCCAGTTTTTTCATTCTGCTCTTTTATATTCATCAAGAGGCTCTTTAGTTCCTCTCCGTTTTCTGCCATAAGGGTGGTGTAATCTGCATATCTGAGGTTATTGATATTTCTCCCGGCTTCCCCTGGTGGCTCAGATGGTAAAGAATCTGCCTGCAATGCAGGAGACCTGGGTTCAATCCCTGGGTTGGAAAGATCCCTTGGAGGAGGGAACAGCTATCCACTCCAGTATTCTGGCTTGGAGAATTCCATGGGATGGCAAAGAGTCGGACACGACTGAGAGACTTTCACTTCACTTCAATCTTGATTCCAGCTTGTGCTTCATCCAGCCTGGCATTTTTTATGTTGTACTCTGCATATAAATTAAATAACCAGCACAATGATATATAGCTTTGACATACTTCTTTCCCAATTTTGAACCAGAGGACATGGGTGGGGGTCTATTTTGGGTAGGCCTCATAGGGTCCTGGTTGGTTACATATTTACCTTAACAATTTTTAAATGTTTTTAAAATATTGATATTAATGAACTTTATAAAATAATCATTATCAAAATTGAAGTAGATCGTATAACTTCTAGACTAGTAAAGGAAGAATAATGAAATGGAAGAAGCAAAAAAAAAAAAGATACAATTCATCCAGTCTAAAAAAGGCATGTTGCTGTCCATGGGGTCACAAAGAGTCGGTAAGGACTTAATGACTGAACAACAAAAGAAGGCAAGAGAGGAGGAAAATAGAAGTAGTACTATGAGAAATGATAAAATGAGTTAAGAAGACATAACTCCAAATATAATACACGTAAAAGGACTTACAAATATTAAAAGATTATCAGAGAAACACCTGAAAACCTATTTATTTACAATTGAAGAGACACGCCTAATACACAGGGACATAGAGAAGCTAAAGGACTGAAAAGGTAAAACATGGGAAAAAAATATGCTTAACAACTATTAACAGAACGGAAGCTGAAATAACTATATAATAAAGTAGACTTGAAGATAAAGGGAAAAACCATTTCTAGAGATAAAGAGGGTCATTATATATTGGTAAATGGTTCAGTTTGCTAGGAAATTTAAGCCAGAAAGAAAAACACCAATACAGTATACTAACACATATATATGGAATTTAGAAAGATGGTAATGATGATCCTGTATGCGAGACAGCAAAAGAGACACAGATGTGTAGAGCGGACTTTTGGACTCTGAGGGAGAGGGAGAGGGTGGGATGATTTGGGAGAATGGCACTGAAACATGTATATTATCATGTAAGAAACAAATCGCCAGTCTATGTTCGATGCAGGATACAGGATGCTTGGGGCTGGTGCATGGGGATGACCCAGAGAGATGTTATGGGGAGGGAGGTGGGAGGGGGGTTCATGTTTGAGAACTCATGTACACCCGTGGTGGATTCATGTCAATGTATGGCAAAACCAATACAGTATTGTAAAGTAAAATAAAGTAAAAATAAAAATTAAAACAAAATTATAAACATTTAAAAGCCTAACTTAAAAATTTAAAGTAAAAATTGTCAGAACCCAAGGAGAAATAAATTCACAGTCGTAAGGAGATTTTAACATATCCCTACTGGGTAGTGACAGTACAGGCAAAAGAACTCTATAAATATATAGAAAAGCTTAATAATAAAATTAACAAACTTTACTCACTAGACATGTAGATAATATATCACCAGCAACTTCAGAATACACATTCTTTTCAAGCATACATAGGAACTTAAAAAAAACTTAACCATGAATCAAGCTTCAACAAATTAAAGAATCAGCATCATACTTTTAATATTCTGTTATGACAAAACAAGTAGTTAGAAGTCAACAAAAAATAATTAAAAAATGAAATAAAATAGCTCATACAATATTTGGACATTTAAAAATATTTCTAAATTACTTCCATGTTAAAGAAGATATTGTAAGGGAAATTGAAAATGTTTTGAACTGATTTGGAATGACTAAAGTACTATTTATAACAAAACTTGGGCTTCCCTGGTGGCTCAGATGGTAAAGAATCTGCTTTCAATGCAGGAGGCCCGGCTTTGATTCCTGGGTCAGGAAGATCTCCTGGAGAAGGGAATGGCAACCCACTCCAGTATTCCTGCCTGGAGAATCCCATGGACAGAGGAGCCTGGTGGGCTACAGACCATGGGGCTGCAAAGAGTTGGACACGACTGAGCAACTAACACTTTCACTTTATAGCAAAACTTGTGGACTATAACTAAAGCTTTATTAGACATTTTTGCCTTAAATGCTTAAATTCTAAAATAAGTGAAGTGCTAAACTTATGAGCATAAAAGGTAGATCAATGCAAAGGAAACAGATAAAAGGAACAATACAAATTTGAATGAAATAGGAAACAATAATATGATAGAAAGCATCAAAAAGTCAAAGTTGGTTCTTTGAAAAAATTAAAATTGACAAGCTTCTCGAAAAGTTTGGTCAAAAATAAGCCAATTTAAAAGAAGGAAGAAAGGAAAAGAGAGAAGCACAAATAATACTGAATTTGAAAAAGAAATAACATGTGCAGCAAAGATTTAAAAGAAAAGGTATTATAAACATTTTGTCAATACATCAATACCTTAGGTGAAATAGATTATTTGTTGAAACATACAAATTACCAAAACTTACTAAAAATGTAGAAAATGTACATGGTCTTCTAATCATTAAATAAATTGGTAGTTTAAATTTTGCCACAAAGAAAATGGTAGGTTCAGACATTTTGTAACTGCTTTCTAAACATTCAAGGGATAGATAATTTCAATCTTGTACAATTTATACAGTATTGCAAACAGAAGTATACTGAAATTATATAATCCTAATGTAGCTGTGATATTGAAACAGACTGGGACCAATATAAGAAAGGAAAATGACAGGTCAGTCTCATTCATGAATATAAATGGAAAAATTCTCAACAAAGTGTTGCCAAACCGAGTTCAAAATATTCAGACATATATCAAGACTAGGTTCAGTTTATGTCATTAATGCAAGATTGGGTTATTGCTAGACGCCTCAGCAAGGGTATAGAAGGCATGAGGAACACTATCAACCAACTTGACCTAGTTGACATTTCCCTTTTCCTGGTAACAGCAGAATATGTGTTCTTTTCAATTACACATGGAACATTCACCAAGATAGAATGTATAAAATGATCTTCAGTTAATTTAAAATACTGAGTATTGGTGAGAATGCAGGGCAACAGGAACTCTCATGTATTATTGGTGGGAATATAAATTGGTACAACATTGGAAAATAATTTGGCAGTATCTCATAAAGTTGAAGATTGGCATGCACTATAAATAGCAGCTCTACTCTTAGGTACATATCCTAGAGAAAAAAAGTTTAAGAGACATGTATCTGAATGTCCATAATAGCTTTGTTTATGGTGGAATAAGAATGAGAAGTGCCATAAAGTCCATCAGTTGTTTGATGAATACGCAAGTTGTGATGCAGCCATGAAGTAATATCAATGAATGCTGATTTTAAAAGCAAGTAACAGGAAACTTCTGCTTTTGACATCCATATGTATCTCTGTGTCCCATGTGTGAGAGTTTCTCTGGGGAACTTGCAGCTCCTAGGTTCTACTGTGTACACATTTTATAATAGATACTGCCAGATTGCCCTTCAGAAGAGTTACTAATTTGCATTCTTCCCAGACTCCTCATTTTTCAGTGCATATTTTTGTTTTATAATTGGGATCATTTATTTTTCAATATTGTGGATTTTTCTCATTAGTACTACAATGGGAACACTTTCCATGTTAGCAGATTTCTAATAAGTAATTTTATTGAGTGTATATTGTTGCTTTCTTAATCATTTCTATATTCTAAGTTATTTCAGTTGTCATCAGTTCTTTGGTATTATAAATGTGTTATAGTGAAAATCTTTCCAAATAAGGAATTTTGGGGGAAGGCTTAATAGGGCTATCTAGATAGAGAAGGGGAGGACATTCCACTTAAAATTTAAGAGCAGATGCAGAGATAGATTTGACACAGTAAATGGTTATTGAAATTAATTCAGATCTGATATAACCTCAATACATACACACACAAAGGAGACTTACATAAAAGTTCAAAGGAGACAATTGTGTAATGTGTCTGCCAGATTTTAACAATTTTGATTTTTGTTAATAGAACTACAGGACTGACCCTACAGAAAGTAATTTTTCTATGCTGACCTA
This sequence comes from Redunca redunca, assembly GCA_006410935.1. Classification (NCBI taxonomy): domain Eukaryota; kingdom Metazoa; phylum Chordata; class Mammalia; order Artiodactyla; family Bovidae; genus Redunca; species Redunca redunca. The sequence goes on along the minus strand of SJYQ01000576.1, from coordinate 422,077 downwards.
AATTACTACTTACTGTTTTTATTTCTCATCACTAAATTAAATGTATTTTTCCAAACAAGAACAAAAAATACCAATCCTAATATTTTCTATGCTTGTCAAGTTTTGGAAGTATTATTATTTGGAAGCATTTGGAACGCATGTTGCAAGAGGGATTTTGAAAATGGTATGCTCAGAGAAGATTTATGGGGAATGGTGCATGTTTTATGTCTATTGGAGAAGACTTTGGTGTAGATGGAATCAGGTCACTGTTTTAAGGGATCCTGTTTATGTTTACAATGAGTAAAATTAAACTTAGCTATAGGAAACATTTTGGCTTGTATAAGGACTAACTAATGTGAAGGACTGATGTTGACGCTGAAACTCCAATACTTTGGCCACCTGATGGGAAGAGCTGACTCATTGGAAAAGGCCCTGATGCTGGGAAAGATTAAGGGCTGGAGGAGAAGGGGACGACAGAGGATGAGATGGTTGGATGGCATCACTGACTCAATGGACGTGGGTTTGTGTGGACTCCGGGAGTTGGTGATGGACAGGAAGGCCTGGCGTGCTGCAGTTCATGGGGTTCCAAAGAGTCAGACATGACTGAGAGACTGAACTGAACTGAATATCTCTGTGATGTGTTTTGGGAGGTAGGAGGAAGTCTTAAGAGGTCAAGCTGAACCTGAAGAACCACTTGGTAGAAATACCAAACGTCAAATATTTTCTAGAGTGATTAGATTTAATAGCATTCCAGCTCTGAATTTAGTATGTACATTTATATCTCAAGTTGAAGGCAGATTTTGTTGACCCTTGTTAAAACATATTCATTCCTTTCTTTCTGTTCTCAGGATCTTTGTCATTTTTTTGGCTAAGTTTTTCTGATAACCTCCCAATCAGAACTCTTGGTTCTAATTCTTGGTTCAATCTTAGCATTTTGTGTCAAATTGCTTTTGAAACAGGTCTTTTGGCGATACTGCATATGCCATGCTGATCAAACCTTTAGGTATTATCCATTGCCTAGGATAAAGTTCAGAGATTTTGGCCTAGAATTCTTGGCTGTTTATAAGTTGGACCTTCATTGTTTTACTCACGTAACCATTTATCGATCACAAACTATATACCAGAGAAAGTGTTAGATGCTGGTGATAGATGAATAAGATAAAGCACTGTGCCCAATATTAGTAAGTTCAAAAGAGCTTGGTAGACAGGTTTAGAACAAGTTTTTGTTTGTTGGTTAAATTTATTTTAAAGGAAAAGTGTAGGTTGCTGTGTTTAAAATGGATAACCACCAAGGTCCTACTCTGTAGCACAGGGAGCTTGACTCAATGTTATGTGGCAGCCTGGATGATAATAAGGGAGTTCAGGGGGAGGATGGATACATATAAATGTATGGTTGAGTTCCTTTGCTGTCCATCTGAAACTATCACAACATTGTTAATTGGCTATACTCTAATATAAAGTAAAAAATTTAAAAAATAAAGGAAAGGTGTAGGATTTTTAAGAAAAGCATATTTAGAAGACCTCAGCTTGGCTTAGAGACTCAGAGAAGTCTTAGTTTCTATTACTCCTTGACAAGAATTTTCTGTCTTAATCAAACTATTTGATTAAGTCTATTTTCTTTTTTCAAAAATATACAATTTCTGCCTCATGGTATAATTTTTTAAAAATATAAAACATTCTAATCCTATTGTCCATACTGTACTTCAAGGTAGGTCATGTTTTATAGCTTCCCTCATTCCAGATACTATGGGAATACCAGACCACCTTACCTGTCTCCTGAGAGACCTGTATGCAGGTCAAGAAGCCAACCATTAAAACCAGACATGGAAAACAAACTGGTTGCAAACTGGGAAAGGAGTACATCAAAGCTGTATAATGTCACCCTGCTTATTTAACTTACATGCAGAGGACATCATGTGAAATGCCGGGCTAGATGAATCACAAGCTGGAATCAAGATTGATTGGAAAAATAGCAACAACCTCAGATACGCAGATGATGCCACCCTTATGGCAGAAAGCGAAAAGGAATTAAAGAGCCTCTTGTTGAAAGTAAAAGAGGAGAGTGAAAAAGCTGGCTTAAAATTCAACATTCAAAAAACTAAGATCATGGCATCTGATCCCATTGCTTCATGGCAAATAGATGGGGGAAAAAGTGGAAACAGTGACATTTTATTTTCTTGGGCTCCAGAATCACTGTGGGCAGCGACTGCAGCCATGAAACTAAAAGACACTTGCTCCTTAGAAGAAAAGCTATGACAAACCTAGACAATGCACTAAAAAGTAGAGACATCACTGGTGACGGAGGTCCTTGTAGTCAAAGCTATGGTTTTTCCAGCGGTCGTGTATGGATGTGAAAGTTGGACTATAAAGATGGCTGAGTGCTAAAGAATTGATGCTTTTGAATTGTGGTGTTGAAGACGACTCCTGAGAGTCCCTTGGACTGCAAGGAGATCCAACCAGTCCATCCTAAAGGAAATCAACCCTGAATATTCATTGGAAGGACTGATGCTGACACTGAAGCTCCAATACTCTGGCCACCTGATGCGAATATCTGACTCTTATTTTTTGTATCACTCATTTGCCTTTTATTTATGTGTCACTTATTGTGATATATACTCTTTAAATTTCTTGCTGTTACTCTTTTTATGTGCATGTCTGTCTTTCTAGTGAGATTATAAATAGATTGTGGATATGTCATACATGTTTCTCTGTCCCACAGAGACTTGTACACAGGCCCCAGGTGACTGGCATATAAAGATTTGTGGAATGAATCATTTTAATAAAGATTTGTGGAATGAACATATATTGATTTTATAAGCTAAATAATCAGGATGTTGTCATAATCCAACCTTCTACATTTGATTATGAAAGACCCTTTTTTCATCATAAAGTAAGCTTTCTCTGAGTCCCACCCCATCTCCTACCGTTTTAGGTAAATATACTTGCTGTTTCAATTTCAGTTAGATATGATTTTCCAGCACTACTTCTAGGACTCGCAGGAGTGTAAATCACTGTAGTACCTTCTGCCATATCAGATGGCATCATTACCTCTTCGGTGTTTATGTCAAGGAACTACATAAACAGAGAGCAATTAAGATTTATGTAAGTATAGCCCATCAGATGTCTCCTTTTCTCAGTCTGTCTTTACTGAAGTTTTCTATCTTTATATCTTCTCTCTCCTTTAAGAGTGGATCTTCTTTTATTCCCATCATCCACTTTTATATAATACACTCCATAACGTTTGCAGTATCTGGACCTGTCTTTCTATTTCCACAACACAGTCCTGGCTATGGCCTAGCTACATCAAATTTGGTTTTTTGTATCACTGAAAATAGCAACTATTGAACACATTTTATGTGCAGGGACTGGCACTGGGCACTGTGGCAATTTGCTATATTATCAGACTCATCCTCACCGACTAGCTATGGACATGGCTCTTCACTGTTTGCCTTCTTTCCATCTCTACCGATACTTTGGTGAATAGATTGTCTTGTTTAGAGTTCACCATCACATGCGATTGCAGCTGACTCTAGTTAGCCCCTTTAGATTCCCTTCAGTGGTGATGGTTGTTTCTTGGGAGTGCAATGAGAGAAAAACACAAGGGAAAGTGGACAACCATAGTAACTCCTTACTGATGTTGCCACCATTATGGCAAATTGTTTGTGATTTGTGGAAATGGACTCTCTTTTATCAATGGTTGACTATCAGTTCTTTTTCTGGAGAGAAGTCATTAGTTAACGCAGCTCAAGGATTTGTCTGAGAAGAGCAGCACATCAGTTAGAATGCTAATTCACTCAACTGGCAGCAAGCACAGTGAAATGACAGCTTGGAGGGGGGTAGGAGGAGTGTCTGAAAATGGCAGCAGATTGGTATTTCGAAAGGGGAGGGAAATTTCATAATGATGAATAAGAAAGATGACATTTGGTGCTCACATTTAACTTGCATTGGATGTCCATATAAGGGTCAGTATGCATAACCTCTCTTGATTAGGCCTCCGGCTGCCCAGCAGCTGACTGGGTGTATACCCTTCAGACTGTAACCAAAAGAAAGGCCTAGATAATTAGGCCAAGTTGAACTGCAGGAGGTAGCCAGCTTCTCTGCTGCCTTTTGTATATTCATGACCCAGCTTGATTGATGGAAGGACAGTGTTTGGTGACACTGTCATTTGCAAGTTGAAAGGTAGACTTCAGGCTGGAGCCAAGATCAGATGTGCTTTAAAGAGTCCTACAATAAACTCATTTGGATGCTGATGATGTTCACATATGCATTTCTTTGTTTCTAACTGTTTCTCATATACATCTGTTATTTTGTAGAAATTAACTTGGCTGTTTTCAGTTAAAACTGTACACTAAGTTACAGCATAGTTTTGTTTAAAAAGTTGTATGAAGTTGCTAGTGATATACCATGTGATATGGGTCTCAGATGTTTTCGTGTGACATTTTCACTCATTTCTTATGTAGGAATTTCAAGTATATTTCTTGAACTGATATACATCACCAGAAGCAAGTGACTTTTTTTCCTCAGGAAAAAAAATGAATTTTCTCATATTTCACATATTTCAAAGTTTTTAAACACTGTTGTCAAAAAGTTTTCCAGAGAATATTGCTTTTTTAAAGGTATTCTTTATCAAAAGGTATATGAATATTCAAGGTTCACTTTTAATATTGTGATCATGCAAATGGTCTTTTATTCATTCCCATGTCTTTTCTGTTTACTTAAAAAGTTGATTAATTTCAGGTTTGTGGCAAATGAGTTCAAAATACTAGTTTCACCTAAGGAACATATTTATTAATATTGAACCTAAGTTATCATAAATTATTAGAATTAATACCATATTTTGTTGGTTAACAAAGATAAGAAAGGGAAGGAAAGATGTTTGTGAAGAATTTTTTATGTACCTGTTTCACATATATTTAGCTACTTCTTAAATCTGTCTTGTGAGAAACACCATGTAGTTATTCTAATCAATTTATTTTTCAATATTTTTGGTATTACACTGATGCCTTTGGAAGATAAACTTGTTCTGACATTGATAAATAATCAACCTGAAAATGATTTGAATACCTTCTCTAAAAAGTTCTTACCTGTATATTTTGCTTGTATTACCGAACTGCTGTTAGTAACCATAACTTCAGATAACACAAGTGTAGGTTCTCTGTAAGCTGTGAAGTGCTGTATAAATATAAGTAGTAATTGTAGCTGCTGCTGTTATCATTATTAACAACAAATCCCAGGTAGTTGTAACAGAACAGTAAACAGATGAAGTAGTCCTCCCATCATATTTTTGTCAACTCACTGTTACTGATCAGGTATGAAACTTTTTATGAAAGCAAAACAGCAGTGAAAGACTGGAATTTACCAACTCTTTCAGTTATTTTCCGTATTAATTATCTGACTTTGCTCCCCCCTTCCAGATGCTCGAAAAGACAGTGTCTCTGACAGTAATGCTTTTGTCAAGAAGGTTCTGGAAGGTGTTCAAAACATACTCTGATAACTACAAAAAACACGCATACTCCTTTTAAAGTCATCTTAACTGACATTTGAGATAAGCATTTGAAATCTAGTACCCTAAATCTGCCTGTATAGTATTCAGAAACTCTTGGCTGTAATTTGTGGTAATTCTCTCTAAATCAAGCAATTATCTTTTAGCAGAAAAAGTATTAATGTATCCAAAATGTTAGTGAAAATGTCACTTTTGTCACTTGACTATCTCAGGATTTTAAAATATTGGATTAACTTTTAGATTCTTCTTATTAGAAATTAAAAGCAAGATGGATGTTTTTGTGAAATAAGATAGAAATTAATATCTCTTACTGAATAGAAATAGTTCAAAAATTTTCAAAGAGAACTGTGCCTTCTTGAACCAAATTAAAATGTATTGTATATTTTTCTGCCACAGAGCAATATTCTTAACATGTTCGTTACTGTTCTTCTCATTACGTCTTTTCAGAAACTTAAAGGTTTATCAGTTTGTCGGGAGATTCTGGTTCTTTCTAGTGATAAAATAAACTTGACACTTGTTCTATGAAGGCATCTTCTTCCTGCTTATCAACTCTTCAATTTATGGCTGTGTTTTGAAATTTGTGCCTGTGACTCCCATCTTTGTATTTACTCCAATTAACACATAAACCCTAATTAGCCAGATCAAGGGACTTGGGAGTCCATAAATGGAAAGTGACATGGCAGATCCTGGCAGCTGGCATCAAGGCAAGGTGACAAAAATAGGGAAGTATCAATTAGATGACTTTGATGGTAAAGCTGTGTGTTAGGATGATAGACTTTAACAGCTCTCTCTGTCACTGACTGCTGACTCTAGGATAGGGGTGTAGGAATCAGTAAAATGATAGCTAAGTTAAAGCACTGAACTTTAGGTAAACTTAAAACACAAATAATAATAAAACCTGAACAGCATTTAAATTCAGTTTTATATCATTATCACTGGCAATAAATTACACATTTTCCACCAAAATTAATTTTTGTGAATTTCCCTGTAGAATGATTTAGTTTCCAAATTTTCAAATTGTTACTGTAAGTGTACAGCAGTTCTTGAGTAGCAATGCAAGAGCCCAGAATTATAAAATTTTAGGAGCCTAAATGTCCTAACCAAAAATTTTTAATGGAAGAGATAGTCCAAATGAGTGGGTTTGGGAATGGAGTACCCATGGTCACCATTAAGTATTAACTAAGTTCCAGACTGCAGTTTTGGATTACATATATAATTCAACAGGGAGAAAAGTTAGGACTTTGTAAACATTATTCCAGTTTTACAAATCTGTTGTTACAGAAAAAGACTTATGTCTCAGCTGAGGAATTTTATCAGGCTTTGTATATTGCTCATTGGTTTTGAGAGTAATAGAAGTTAAATATACAGGACCTGGGCTGTTTCAAATGGATGACTGGGTATTTGTAAAGAAGGTTCTGGAGGGTGTTGAGAACACATTCTGTGAACACTACAGAAATCATGCATGCCCTTTAAATCTGTTGGAACCAAAGGGTGATAGGGTTTATTTTTTTCTCAATTCTTTTGACCAAGAGTTGGTTAAAACTGCGATGTGAATATATGTATGTCTCCAGTTAGATATTAGAGTGTATATATTTAGCTTTTTTCATTTTGGATAGCCAGTATATCTGTAAGCTTACTTGGTACTTTGCTTGAATGTAGATATTGTCTGTAGTTATTTAAGTTGTTGATTTTAAGCTTAGACTTTAAAACTGTGAAATTATTTTAGTTCCCATGTACCCCTGTTACAAGTACTGCAGAAAATGGGGGAAAGGACTCCTATTTGAAAAGTTGCCATTCTAGAGGAGTATTTGAAACATTAAAAACCTGCCAGAAGGTCCATTAACATAAATGTTTAACTCAGACACACAAACATGTACTGAAATGAAAATGTTTCATGCATTAATTTGCTGCAGAAGGAACTAACATAACAATTAGAACAGCATTCTGCCTACTTAGACTTAAATTTCCAAGGGCAGTTATAATACGTAGTGTTGATATAGTTTAAGTTTTTTAAAACATATACAGTATTCTGTTGTTAAAATGATTTCTTCTGTTTTAAAGCATTCAAACATGGTAAACCCTAGATAACTGGAAAGAAGCGTTAGGAGTATAATTCCTAGACTAAGATTTGGACGGAGAAGGCAATGGCACCCCACTCCAGTTACTCTTGCCTGGAAAATCCCATGGACGGAGGAGCCTGGTGGGCTGCAGTCCATGGGGTCGTCAGGGTCTGTTAGAAATACTTGGAAAAAAACAATTTCTTCTTCTTCTTTTTTTTTTTTGTTTTGCAAAGGAATGAAGAAATGATGTTTATATTTTGTAATTGTGAAAATACCAGGTGCTGTTATGAAAACAGGGAACCCTGCTAATACATCAATAATCTTCATGAGGCTATTTTGCTTGCTTGCCATTTTCAATCATTTTTGTCAGTGGCACTTTGGTGGCAGAGCTGATAACCTGCCTTATAAGGAACACTCTGCTGCTGCTGCTGCTGCTGCTAAGTCGCTTCAGTCGTGTCTGACTCTGTGTGACCCCATAGACGGCCTCTTACCAGGCTTCCCCGTACCTGGAATTCTCCAGGCAAGAACACTGGAGTGGGTTGCCATTTCCTTCTCCAAGGAACACTCTAGCAGTGACTAAATATGGGCTATAGCTTTTTTTTTACACCAATGAAAGAAATTGTGACTTTTGAAATGGTTTCTGTTCCAATTGTGTAGCCGATCCATTGATTTTTTAGCATGCTGATCCCAGTTGCATGGTCATATGTTGTAAACCACATGGAACTATTTCAAACTGTGATGGGGGAAAGTAGCAACTGCAAACATTCCTCCTTGAAGCAAGTGGTTGTCCTAAACTGAGCACTGTAGAATAAAAATGGAAACATAAAAATAGCAGTTGGAAAGATAAAACAGCATTTATAGTACTAATAAAACCGTTGTGGCTTCCACAGGAAAACATGCTTTGTAACCTAATGCTTACCTGAAAGGACTGTCGAGTTTCTGAGAGTTATAGCTGTTTTTGTAAGAGAAGCACAGAGATTTGCTTGAGGGCTGAGTGATAGATTCGCCTGCCTGAAGCATCCCAGTGTGTTTATACATGGCTTGTATGGCAGCTTTCATAAGACATTTACCCCATGATTTGCGATGAGCTTATGTGTGAATAATTAATGGCAATTAATCCTTAATTACAGTAATTAGGCAAGTCACAGGAAATTAAGCTGCAGCTGGAGAAGACCATGCCTGGGAAGAGAGGATTGGGGGCTGTGTGAATGTGCCATTTACTGACAGCATTACTAGGATGCGCAGTATTCACAGCTTTGGCATTTCTATTGGCAGCCTTGGGTAGGACAAGAGGGCTCTGTATTAGAAGCAATCTATAGTTGTCTACAAGAGTTTTAAGTTCAAGTGCCAAAATGTTGTGTTGCATATGGTGATTATCTAAGTTTATTGGTTGCTATAACTCAAATGAGTATAATTGTTTTTGGCTTGATAACAGTGACATTAGAAACAGGAGCTTTTATGCATTCCTGGTTCTGTTGGCTTGAAACATGTTGCAACTTTTAGAAACAATTCATCCAGGTTTGCAATTATGAAATAGATAATGTAATTGTCTAGAAATTAACTGGAAAATTTCAGTCAGGAACAACAGCAGAACATATAGTATCTCGGTTGAGAAGTTAATTACTTTATTACTAGTTGCTTTGCCCCAGTTAAGCACTGTAGTACACAGTATGCAGTAAATATCTATTGATTGAATACATATTCTAAATGTTCAAAAAGCTGAGGTTATAGAAACTTCTAATCACTCACATTAAATGCTAACAAAGTTAATGCTTAAGATTCTGCAAACCGGTGTCTTAAAACAAACCAAGCAACCATTTGATAGAGAGCAGCACTGCCCTACAAATTCCTGGTGAGAGATGTTCATGGCGCCCCATCTTGGAAAATACAACTTCTTCCATTATCTATGTGGAACTTAAAAATCACATGGCCATTTTATACCTAGATTAAAAAGCATATAGAGAAGTTATTTAAGTTCTAATATATTTTTCACAATTAAATACAAATTGCAGCATGAGAAAAGTATCTTCATCTGCCCAGTGAATGCTAACGTTTGTCATTCATTTTCCTCTGTGAACTTCAGAGCACAACAGAAGTTTGGTTCACATATTCAGTTCAGGCCTGATATTAAACTTAAACTTATCTAAAGTATTAATTTGTCACAGTCACTATACAGCTACTTTAATGTCTGAGTATTCCTTGATGCCAACATAATGATCAGGAAAAGGGTGCACTTAACAGATAGTTCAGAGCAGATAAAAAATACATGCATTGTATCTTTTAAAAAAAAATAGTCTATATAGTTTAGTTGGAAACATTTGTAAAGGCTCTGTGTTTTATACTAAAAAGGAAATTTGGGGTTTTTTTCCCCTGTATAACTCAGGATCAGAAGTATTTGGTGCAATAAGCTTTTTTGATTATTAAGTGTTAAATATGCAAAGCTTCATCTTTCAGGAATACTGTTTCTTCTAAGACCAAACTGATGGAGAGTGAAGTTATGTGAACATATATAGATTATTGCCTTCGGTACTTCTGGTTCACTTTAAAGAGAAAAGTAAGTCACAGTATCCTAATAATGGTCTTGATTTTATAAATGATTTTTCCCCTTGAAATAAGCAACACATTCATTTTAATATGTAGAATCGGTTTGCTAGCAGGGCGACAGTTTAAAAAGGCTTCCAACTGTGACACAAGTGCAACCATATTGCTTCCTATTACTCGCTAAGGTAGTTGTTTAGAAGAGAGAATGTTCTCCCTGGAAATGTTTAAAGTGCTGTAATTTTATTTAGGATAATGAGGATTTATAACCATTTTGCCATATGAAAACCTGCCTTTAGACAGAGTGAAATAGGTTGTTTTGGTTATTGAATGTTCTTAACTCTAGGTAGGGTGTGTGTGTGTGTGTGTGTGTGTGTGTCTTAGAGTAGTAAGGGAAGTGTTTACATTGGGGATTATGCTGGTTTATTCTATATGTTGGCCTGTGTTACATATGAAAATACTAAGTGATACAATTCAAGTTTAGCTCATATAAATGTTTACATTTCTTTGTGCATGGGATTTCTCCTTATTGAAGCATAACTAAATAGAAAGTCTTTGTTCTTGTTTCCACAATTGTAGCAGTGACTGCTAGGTTTCCCTAGAACCCTTAGTCTTTACAACTTTGCCCTTTTACTAAAGGAAGTTGTTTTGAGTAATGGTTGGGTGGGTAGTGCACAGGGAGATAACTTTGACAGAAGAGTGCAAAGAGGATCTATGTTTTTATTAATAACAGTAAGCAGGGCATTAGTGTAGTATGTATTAACATTAAAAATTAACCTAGTAAATATTAATTTGACTTAAATTACCTATACTGTATTCTATAGCACTGTCTCAAAACCTACTGTGGAATAGTTTATTTAGGCCTCTGATATGGGAGGGGGAAGAAAGGAACAGAACAGTTAGAGATTTTTATCAGGTTTTTATCTCTTCACTGAAAATCTTAGCTCTCAAAACATTTCTAATTTCCCTCATTTGAAGGTTCAAACAGTTTCAAATTACTGCCCATGGATTGTTCTTGACATCCCGAATGGTAAATTTGAGCTGTGGAAATGCTGGAATGTGTTTTTGTGCTTTTCCTGAACAAGGGAATTCAACGGGTAAATTACAGTCATTTACTGGGAGTGTAATTTACTGAGAGCCTTTAGGCAAATGCAGGGGGAAAGGACAGCAGCAGAACAGAAAAAACAGCATAAAAACTGTTTTGTGTATTTTTTCCCTTTTCTCATTAAGTATTTATTCACATAAGAGTTTTATGAATTAATGGTTGGCCTTACAATTAAAACAGATAACCTTTACTCATTTTCACCACTGACAGAACAAGTATTTGAAACAGTGATTGCCATGTGAAGACTGCAACCTGAACCACATTTCTGAAATTATACTAGTTTATTTTGTATTTGTTTGTCTTATTGAGAATTATAAATAAGACAATGTTGCTCTGCCTTCAGAATGATTAAATATTTGCCTAATTTAGATTTTTACCATACCAACAGTTCAGATAATAAATGTTTTAAATTTTCTTAGTGGACAAATTAGTATCAAAGACTTTTCATACATTGGTCTTGAAAAGTACTATTCTACTTTTGTCACATACCACAGATGAATCTTATTTAAAAAAAAGAAAGATCTAGACCATTTTGGTTGTATGCATGATTTTAAGCCAATACAAGATAATACAGCTTATTTATCAAAGGTTAAAGAGAAATTTTCTGAAACTGTCAACTAATTCTTTGTTATATAAATATATAAACATTTGTGGTAATTCTTATAAACAGTTCTGACCAATTCCTTTCATGAAAAGCAGTGTGCTCTGTAGTAATTGCTAAGCAAACAGAAAGCTGTGTTGCAAAGTGGTTTTGTATAGCATATTGTAATTTGACACTTAAGTTGTGCCCTGCATTACCCTGTGTCATAATTGATGGCTAAAGAAAAGCACACGCTATGCTAATCATTTGTTAGAATAGCTTGTTAAATTGTGGTTGCCAATTTTAAGTAAACTATGGAATACTTGTCTGTATTTTAAGGTTTTGTAACCTACAGTTTTAAACAGTCATTTTGAGGCTATTTTTTTAACTTTCTGTGGCATATGCACAATTCTGCCTTTGCACACAAGGTCAGCATGTTCGCCAATTTAATAGCATATTATCAAGAACAAAATCAATGAGCTGCAGGTTTCACACAGTATCTCAAGGGACTTTTCTGTTTCTACTTCACTGATCCTAAATTTGGTATCCTTTTAAAATCAGGATTGATATTTTAATACATGATTTTTAAAGTTCTTAAAAGTGAAAGATTTCCAGAATTAGAAGGCTAATTTAGTTATTCATAGAAAATAAGGGAGAATTTATCTTATATTTATTAAGCACAGTGACTAGACATAGAGCAGCTTATATTAATATAGAAGTTATTAACTATAGAATGCCAATAAGAATTTTAGTGCAGTAAAAGATTCAGGAGATAAGATTACTGTGTATGATGAGTTTGAGTTCTCATGTTTTTAATGTAGGAGCTTTTGCATAGTCTGTGTTGAGTCAGTTATATCCTCAAAAGAGAGAAGCCCAAACTTGGCTAATGCTGACTTAAAATTGAGAGTAATAGACCTCTATCACCTCTAGTAAAAGAACTGAAGCATATGAAGGAATATGTGCATTTAGACATGAAAGAAATGTTACTTCTGTGGAGAAAAATGATTTAATGTGCAGAGAAGGCTTATTCATTTTTAAGAGATTAAAAATGACTTGAATATAATACCTTTAATTTGTAATAATGGTCTGACGGCTGCTTCCTGTCTAATGTAAACCTTTTGATCGACATGTCCATTTTGATCTCTTCTGTCATGTAGTGTATTGAATGGATAAAGGTATTATTTTCAGTTATTGTACATATCCTTAATTAAGCCAGTACAGACATGCAGGTGGATTTAGTTCTCAACCACTTGATAGACAAATATGTATAAGGTTATTCTGTGGCCTACAATTGACCCCTTTGTGTGGAGGAATTCCCTGAGAACATTCAGGATTAAGTCACTCTGTTACATGAGAGGAGAGGTGGCAGACATGCCTTCCAAAACTGACACTCTCACTCGATGGCATTATTTGGGAAGCATAAGATTTGATAGTACCAATTTTATAATTTTTGTTCCTTAACAACACCTAACACACATGCAAGTTGAAATTTACAATATCCTCATTCTTATTGGATTTTGGGGGTCCATTTTCTAGTGTATTTCATTTCCTCTTCTAAATTGTGTAGAAACTAAATATTAGGAAAGTTTGAGATTTGATTACTATTATAAAAACACTTAGAGCCTTAATGTAACTGATAATATTGTTCATAAATTTATAATACTGTTCCTTTAAGTCTTAACTGAATTTATGTAACTGAATGTGTGCATTTGAGATGTAAGTTCTTAATTTTTAAAATAATGTTTTTAGTAGGCCATTATACTGGTCTATAGAAAGTATAGCAAGATTTCCTGCTTATTTAGATTAGGCAACCTAAAGACTTAGGAAGTCTGCTCTTTTAGAAAAGAGAATATATCCAATGTGAAATATTCTGGATAATTATGAATATAATTAAAAAATAAGAGATATGTGTTTTGGTGTACAGTGGGCTCTGCAAGTTTACTCATTATTTTGACTTCTGAGTTTCCTTTCTCATGGCAGGTTATGGAAGGAAAACCAGTCAGTGACCACAGAGTACAATAAAATGTCCTTAACATAGTTTGACTGAAGGTAGAGTAGCAATAATATAACTCAGGCACCTTATTGAAGGGCCCTTGAGCATCCCCAGAGATATCGGCCTTAATTCCAGTTAAGGTGTGGGGTCAGCCATGATTACCCGTGGTTTCTCGGAATAACTCACTGACCCGTGGAGAGGTGTCTCTCGGTTCAGGCCTCTTCCTCCCTGGTTGTGGGGTTCGAAGGGGGTCTGCACACTCGTGGATTAGGTGCGCGTTTGCACACGCGCGGCCCGAACCAGGGCTCGCTTGGCTGTGCACAAACGCAGAGTCCCGAGTTTTGCATTAAGCGGTGTTTAGGAACCTAGTTCCTAAAGAGTCTAGAGAGATAAATAATGGATGTGTGGGAGCTCAGTGTAAGCCCGAATTTTCTTTCCTCGGTAGTTTTTGTTCTCAATCACCTTGATGAAACAATCCTGAAGCCGCTTCTCTTTCCGTGGCATTTGGAATGAGTCCCTGACAGGCTGATTTTCCACCCCTGTTGTGATGCTGCTTTCTCTAGTTAATATTCCTGTGTAAGTGTCGCACAAAAGTAAACCCAAAGAGGCTGCACATGACATGGAGGCTGCTCCATTTACATTAATTATGCAGTCAGGGCGGTGAGAATCCGCTGTCAGCCGGAGGGGCGGGGGCGCGCCGCGGCGGGGAGCGGGGGAGCCGGCGGGGTCGCCCGGAGGGGGAGCGGGGATCGTGCCGGCCGGCGGGCCGCCGCTCGGTGCGCGGAGAACAATGGGCGCGCCCCGGGAGCCTCGGGGCAGAGCAGCGCGGCCGCCGGAGCCGCCCCCTGCCAGCGGTCGTCCCGGCTGCGTCCCACAGAAGTGGCCGCCCGGCCGGCCGCGGCCAGAGCTGCCTCCCCAGCTGCCCGCAGCCAGCCTTGTGCCGTGGGGTCCGCACCCAGGCGATCAGCTTTGCCCCCTAGCTCTCGAGAGTTAGTGCCTTTCAAATCCAAACCTGAAACTTGGTTTGAGGCCTGGCGACCTTGGTGGCTGGATTTCCTTGATTTCAAATACCCGGGCTGCTGCCTACTCAGGTATCTCTGAGGAGAACGGAAAAAATCACCACATGAACCTCTTTCACGTTAGAAAATTCGAACCAGCTGCAAAACAAGGACACCCTGGCAAAATGGTTAAGAAAAAAATTAACTCTCTAACCCCTCACCATAAACATGAAACATCATTCGGAGGTTTCCCGCCGTAATTGACTCTGGAGCACCCTAACTTAATGGCTGTTGTTCAGTGGGAGACTGAAGTCCACAGGGAATTCCTAGGAAATTTAATTGTACAAACATTTGTTGAGTACTTACTATGTGCTAGGTGATAGGAAATTATTGCCTCATTCTTGCTGCATGGAAAGCATTCCAGAAATTTTAGATTATTGCTCTTTCCGGGATTTAAATACAGGAACGGTAGAAAAATTGCTCTTGTCACCACTATCCCTCCGCCTCCCAATCCATTTCCCCAGTGACTTGGCTTTAGTCAGGAAGTATTGAGGATGGTAGGAGAATGAATGTGCTTTTTTCTTTTCTTTTTTCCTGCACTTTTACAGAGTATCAGTAAAGATTATTGTACAGTATTTCTGCAGTGTAGGGTATGCACCTCATTGTGTGGACTTAGAATTGAATGCTTGCAGGGAATGACTAGTCAAATATCCATGCCTGTAGAACAGCAGAACAGGGAGCCTGGAAAACATTAATAAGAGGATGATCTGAAAAGCCTTGCCCCAGTTTTAGATTTGCGAAAACAATTCCATAGTCATATTTTGTAGTTTTCTTTAAAATAAAGGATTGCATGTGTAGAATTTCATGAGTAAATCATGTCACATTCAGCCAGGAGCAACCACACTGAAAATTTTTCCAAAAGGAACTAGGCCATCCTTTCAAGGCCATGTGAGGATGATGACATTTAGTTCTTTTCCAGCCAAAGTCATAATTTCTGAAGAAATCAATGTAGTACCCTTATCACTTTCTTTTATTTCTTTAAACAAATAGATAAGAAGTATTACTTTAAAAATGTTTAATGTCTTCTTCTGACGTTTGTACTATGCACTGGTTCCAAAAATGAACTATTTTCGAAAACAAATGTCATTTCTGCCTTGGTTTGTAAGGAAAAGTTGATCCCTCTATACAGTACATATTTTTTAAAGTCACTTCTAATTGTTTAAAACAGTATTGTGGATGATTTTTCTCTTCTTTAAGTGGAATTATACAAAGATGCAATTTTCTAAAATGAATGTCATCATATGAAATTGCTGGTATCTGACCATTTTGACATTAAAAATGGCAATTTCATGTGGTTCAGTCAAACAGAAAGTATTGATAACATATAAGTGAGATGAAAAAGCAGAAAAGTACTTATATATAATCATGGTGTAAAAACTTGTGCATGTACAAAAGATTGCGATTTGATGTTTTACGAATAGAGTCAAATGTTCATGGAGTTCGTTTTTCCCCCATTAAATTGTTTGAATTCACCATGGAACAAAAAAGCTTGTTTTCTTTTAGACCTCAGGGGAAAAGAAGAACTCTGTTCTTTAAAAACAAAATTGAAAAGATATACCAAACAGTGATCTGTGGGTCCTTGGAATTATAACTGTGTATATCTTTGTATTATTACCTATATATATTTAAATATAACATCCAAAATCTTGTTTTTTGACCCTATGTCCATTCCACTTAAGGTACTACTTTTATATACATTTCATCTTTAATTTTACCTGAATCTAATGGGACTTTCCAAAATTAGATGTAGAAATCCAATCAGCATTTTAATTGGAACTGTATTTACCAGTATGGTTCAACTTTTTTTATCTACTCAGAACAGTTTGTATCATGAAATCATTTACATAATGGTCTGCTTTTGATGCTATCATCTGTGAGATTCTTATCTCTGAGGGAAATTTCCACAAATAAGTTAATTTTAAAAATCAGAATGCAAAAGTGATAAATTATGAATATACTTATTTTAAAAATATTTAAATAAGATACCAAAAAAAATCATATTCTTACTTAGTATCATTAGCTTTGACATCATTGTATGGTGCCAGATTATAATGATATGAAGCTTATGATATTGTTTCACATTTTTATCCACTAAATAAAAACCTGCCCTGTGTTTTATTACAAAGTAGGTGGCCTGGAGGAAAAATATATGTATTCTTTCTTTTTGGTATAAAATATGCATTTGGGCTTCTCATTTCATCCCCAATCTGTGTTATTCCTTAAAAATGCAGAACTGCCTGAAGTCCTCTTTAATATTTAATTCAACAACTTTTTAATCTGTCATTATGCTGTGATGAAGTAAGCATCAAGTGTCGCTGAAAAAGATTAAATTATACTTGGAAATAGGAATTGAAATGATTTAGGGTTGGAGGCTGAATATTTGCTTTGCACAAGTAATAATAATAGTAGCTTGGGTGAAGAAGGGCTTTGGTTTGGCTTTAATGTCTTTGCCTTGCTGTGCTCCCCTGTGGCTCCCCCTGATTTACGCTGGCGTTACTGAGCTTTATTTTATTTAAATGGAGGTAGAAAGTGGAAATTACTACACTACAATACATTAATTACTCCATACTATTTCTTTGTACTGATTTTACTTTTTTTCTGTAAACATCATAAACAATGATGCAACCTACCTAATATGGATGGATAGCATCTGTAAGCAATCCTGTAGTTCTTATTAACAAGCTTATCTTAGAAAGGAAAGGCAGTAATAATTAATATCCATCTATGGAATAGTGAGAAGCAAAGGAACATTTGTGATAGAGGATGATGTCCTACATAAGAATAAGCTGTGACAGTATGTGTTAATATTTTAATCACTTCATTTTACTTCTTGCTTTTAAAATCTAGACTTTAATCTGTGGACCATTTTTTTCTTAGGAACAAAGGGCAAACTTTTAAACCTCTCAGTGACTCAAGATTATTCAACAGGTGACGTAGATGTGAACCTTTTTGGAGTACTTGGTCCTTTTAGATCTCTGTCGTCTAGAAATCTGTTCCATTGTCTCCGGCTACATTGGCATATTTGTAATCTAGTTCTGTAATGAGGCCCAAGCAATCAGTTAATTTAGCAGAGAAAACTAATTGAGAAATTATTTGATCAAGTACACTGCGAGATCCCTATGTTGTTCTTTGAAGGAATTCTGCCTTTCATATTTACTGTAGTCCGTGTGTGTTGGTAGTTTGTATGTGTACTCTGGCTCCATCTGTAATGAATGTCTTGAAAACCTACCTTCATTTGTCGTGATCTGGCATGATGATGGTCCTTTTCAAAATAAGCTTGGAGATAATCTAGAATTTTGACATGCAGCACACCTGCTGGAATATTATCAGGGCTGTATTCACTTCTAGGAGTTTGGTGTATCTGCGATTCAGGTGTCTGTTTTCCTGGTGTCGCGTCCTGTCTTGTAACAATAAAAAGGAAAAAAGACCTTTTCCTTCTTTCTTTGAAACATTTGAAGTGAGAATGTAAACTTATTGCAGTAAATTCGATATTATCTATTATCTCTGCAGAATTTTAAAAAGTAAAGATGGCAAAATGTTTTGGGAATTACAAAGTTTTTGGTACCCTTCTGTGTATTACCCTTTCGATCTTCTGTCACTGTGGCCTCGTAAAGTTGCACTAAGACTGAAATACCAGGGAAAAGTACCAAAACATTTTGCAAAGGATGTATTTTTTTTTTTTCAGAAATGATTTTTTGTTGGTAGCTTGAGTAAATTTTATACCCTGCCTAGTTAAATTCCCTCAATATTTATTTAACTCCCCATTTTATCAGTGAATACCCAAGATGTGCAAGGTGGAACAAATAGTTTAAGTATCATTACGTCCCTTTCATTATCATTAGATATTTGAAATTAAAGTTCTGTGATTTTGATTACCTCTTACAGTTCATGAACACATATGTGGAGGATTAGGTCCACAGATTATTTACTATTTAGTGTCTTGATCTAGGATAACATTTAAAATAGTTTTTTAACAATTTGTTTGCCCACATAATGTTATTCCTATTAAGATATGCATTTGTCAACTTGTGCCTTTTTTCTCTATCATAAGACTAGTTGCCTTTCTGAAACCAAGTATGCTTGTAGGGTAAAGTAAATGCATGTCTTTGTAGAAGAATAAATAAAAAGAGCAACCTGAGTCAATAAGCAGGTTCAATTCATGCCTACAGCCATGGAGGACAGCTCATTTTGTAGATGTGGGTGTTTTGTTTACATTTATAATGCAGCTTTATTTAATGCTGACAGATATAGCTTGTGGCAAATGATAGTCAGAATGTATGAGCAGTCATAATGCTTCTGTCTTCTTATAGTGTGCTGCTGAAAATAAGCAGTTCACCTCTGTTTTTATTGAGGAAAGGATATGAGACAGCTATAGCTTCGTGAGGCTATTTATTGAGTTGTTTTACTAGCTGTGAACATGCCGCTTTATAGCAGTTGTGAAAATGGACTTTGCTAGTGTGTGGGAAAGGAAATAACATTGCAGTATACAAGGGTAGTAAAAAATCTCTATAAATAATTTTTCAGACTGAAGAATATTCTCATTTAAACAGGCAGAATGGGTTGTGATTTTGGATAGGTGTCAGTTTCCCCAAAAAAGCCGCTAGGTTGGAATTAATCATATGATTTGGAGGGAAATTTTGATTCTCCAAAATATAATTGGGTTAGAACTTGGGAAAAGTTGTTTATATACCTACCTGGATTTAGCACAGCATTGTGGTGAACTTTGGGGCTTAAGGATCTGTATTAACCACCTTAGGGGTACAGATTATAGAAGGTGCAGTAGGCTACATGTATGTGTGATAAGGCACACCTGTACCTGTAAGCTAACAATATGTTCATACTATGTTATTTGAGTATACCTGATACAGAGAAATCTATATTCATATATTATTGATAATGTATTAATAATAGGTAATTCAGATGTATAAGCAGCACACAAAAGATGGAAAATTCTTTAAATATTTGTATTTTGACCCTGAGTATTTATTATTCAAAATAACTAAGGGAAAGTGACAAAGTAACCACAAAATTTGAATTTAAATTATTTTTTTTCATCCCTGGGAAATTATAGGCACTCACTACACCTGGAGCTTTTCACTTTACAACCGTTTTGGTTTTTACCCTAGTTTCTTTTTCCTTCTACTAACTCTGCCCAGGTCAGCTAAAGCTTTTTTATCTACAGTTATTTATCAGCTTCAGTAATTGTGATGGATATAATACTTTTCATTTTTAAACATAAAACAGACCTTTAGAAAGGTATATATTTGAAATTTCTATTACTTTCCTATTTTTATTTAAATGTTCATCATACAGCAGTGAGAAGGTACACAAATAATATTTTCATGCATGCAAAATAATTTAGAAAGCAGTGTGAATCTCAGCAGGTGTTTCTTCCATGTCTGTGCTCAGATTTCTAGGGAACACTGAATATTAAACTGAAATAACCTCCCTTGATAATATGCAGCTAAAGTTCAGTTTAATTCTCAGATAAGGTTTTCTTAGACACATATCATTTTCTTCTCATGTAAATAAAAATCAGTCTACTTGGTTTTTAATACTTGCCACTTTACAAAATAAATCAAAATGTTGCAGAGTATTTATTTCTTTTCTTTAGTGCTTTTATTAAGGCATTTGTGTTACCACTAAATATATGGATTATAGGGATGCTGTAAAAATGTTCTTATTTCCTTCTCCACTGGCTGATGAAATGGGTTAATCTCTCTATAGAGCTATTTCCTTAATTCACCACCTGTTTTCAAATCCCTGGTAACTGACAAGGTAAGCAAAGAGAGTCCTCTGTGTGTACCTTGTATACCTATTTCAGAGAGAGAGAAACCTAGAATTAAAAAATTAAGACTAAAATCTTGATTTTTCTTAAAGGAAAGTTGTTGCACATTACTAAAATGCTGCCATATTTAAATTATCATTTACCAATCCAGTTATGTCACCAACCGGGCATCCTTTCAATGGAAATTTTCAACTCAAAAGGGCATACATCTATATAAAGTACATTTATTACCTTCTCATAAATGCCTATTTCCTTCCCAGCATATTATAAGAATGTGATAGACATATATTTTTTATTTAGAAACAAAGGAACCGATTTTCTACTGGTAAAAGCAAAGGTGGGCTTGGCTATTATGGTTAGAATGTCTCAACTGTATATAAGTAATCATTTATTGTTTAAATACAGAAGAGGCTATAACAAAATGCTGTCAAGAGCCATCACACTCATTAACCTGCAAGCTAATTAGCCTCCTCCTGCCTGATTGCTGACAAGTTCTTCAATCTGAACCCATCGCTGTTGTGTCAGCAGAGAAGCACAGAGTGAGGTAGAGGAGGTCTCCATTAGATGTTTGTGAACAAAGTCTCTGCATTAAAGGTTTGTTTTTTTACACTCTAACAAATGTTAGAGCACTCATATCCCCAGCTATAATTAAATCGGCAACTCTTAATTACTGTAATTAGTATATTAACTGTTTCCTTTCCTGTTCATTTATAATTGATTTTAAGAGATTACATGTAATTTAATGTGATTTTAAAAATTTAATCATTGTTTAGAGGGTTTCAATAGTTAAATGTATATCTACGTGCAATTGAATATTTGAAATAATATGCATAATAAAATCACTTAAATGTAATGGCATGTCAAAACCAGTAGATATGGGCTTAATATTCACATGTCCTTTTTTTTCATGCAAACATGACATTCATTCCCCATTAGACTTTTACTCCCTGGTAGGCTAACATTTCTTAACTAGGTTGCAAATTATTATTGGAATGATAGAATATTTTGCAAATGCATCTTAAAATATGGATTCATTAATTTGTGGAAGACTAATTCATTTAGAATAGCTTCTTGAGGGCAAAAAAAACATTCACACATTATTTTGCTTGTTATATCACCCAGCAAACTTGAGACTTTATGGAGAGTACCAGAAAAAAAAAAAATAGAGTACATTTTGAAATGGAAAGTGATCTAAGTATGAATTGATGAAGTCTTCTCTAGATTTTCAGAATTATCACTATTATTGCTTTTTGGCAAATGTTACTTCCAATTTTGGGTTAAAATATTTGAATCATCTTCAGCAAATTAGTTAGAGGCCTAAACCATTCTGAAATGTCATATATACCAGTGAAATGTATTCACATGTCTAAAAGACCACATATACTGGGATTTATTGTAGTTCTAGTTTATGTAGAGAAAACTGCTATTTGAAGTATCTGATTTAAAAGTACTGGATTGAAGTAAGACACAGCATCAACGTTTATGGGGGCTTACCATACAAGTGCATATTTATTCTGTATTAGACATGGGTAGAAATACCATTTGCATAGCATCCTATTAAGATCTCAAACTAGATGATTATGTATTTACTAGATGATTATGGCTTTAACAACTCTAATTGAATTGGTTGTTTTAAATAAAATTTAAAAATATATGCATTTCATTTAATCACTTTGATAATAATTGATATTAAGGTAACTTATTTAATTATCATTCACTTATAGACAGCATTCCTTTTATGAAGAACTACCCATCGCACTACAAAATGTACCCTTCTTTAATGAGTGTATGTGTTATGTGTGGTGTGTTGCTCAGTCATGTCCGACTCTTTGCAACCTTGTGGACTCAAGCCTGCCAGGCTCCTCTGTCCATGGAATTCTCCAGGCAAGAATAGTGGACTAGGTTGCCATTCCCTTCTCCAGGGGACCTTCCTGACCCAGGGATTGAACCTAGTCTCTTGCATTGTAGGCAGATTCTTTACTGTCTGAGCTACCCGGGATGGCTTTTTAAATATAGTGAGTTAAGCCTCAAGTCAGCAGTATGATGGAATAGATACTGTGGTTCCTTCTTGCATATAGTTCTGTGGACCTGTGGTCTCTTGGCTAGGAAAGACAGATTTGAAGTCCTAAGATAGTGTTTTGCATTTTTAGAATAAAATTTATCAGCCGGGAGCTACTACTCTCCCCAGCATGGACCCCCTTCCACTACCCATTCCTCACCTCTACTCCCTCTTCTCTAGAACAACCCAATTCTGAGAGAAGAGCAAGATTTCTTCCCAAGAACTTTTATAATTTCCTATTATGTGATGCAAGTTAAATTTCAGAAAATTTAGTGAATAATTATTCAAATTTGCATTACAGAGTAAATAAAATGAGTTCAAAGGCCTTTTGAATTTTAGACTCGCTTCAGAATCTTTGGGCCACTTGTGATAGTTTATTGAAAAGCAGAGACATTACTTCCCTGACAAAGGTCTGTCTAGTCAAAATTATGGTTTTGCCAGTAGTTATGTATGGATGTGAGAGTTGGACCATAAAGAAAGCTGAGCACCAAGGAATTGATGCTTTTGAACTGTGGTGTTGGAGAAGACTCTTGAGAGTCCCTTGGACTGCAAGGAGATCCAACCAGTCTATTCTGAAGGAGATCAACCCTGGGATTTCTTTGGAAGGAATAATGCTAAAGCTGAAACTCCAGTACTTTGGCCACCTCATGAGAAGAGTTGACTCACTGAAAAAGACTCTGATGCTGGGAGGGATTGGGGGCAGGAGGAGAAGGGGACGACCCAGGATGAGATGGCTGGATGGCATCACGGACACGATGGACGTGAGTCTGAGTAAACTCTGGGAGATGGTGACGGACAGGGAGGCCTGGCGTGCTGCGATTCATGGGGTCGCGAAGAGTTGGACACGACTGAGCGACTGAACTGAACTGAACTGAAAAATAAAGTCTGTCACTGTTTCCATTGTTTCCCCATCTATTTGCCATGAAGGGATGAGACCAGATGCCATGATCTTAGTTTTCTGAATGTTGAGCTTTAAGCCAACTTTTTCACTCTCCTCTTTCACTTTCATCAAAATGATGTTTAGTTCTTCCTTGCTTTCTACCATAAGGGTGGTGTCATCTGCATATCTGAGGTTATTGATATTTCTTCAGGCAATCTTGATTCCAGCTTGTGCTTCATCCAGTCCAGTGTTTCTCATGATGTACTCTGCATAGAAGTTAAATAAGCAGGGTGACAATATACAGCCTTGATGTACTCCTTTCCTGAATTGGAACCAGTCTGTTGTTCCATATCATAGTAATTTTATATTGAATTTAAAGTTGTTTAAAATATTTGTACAAGTCTGTTGTTTAAAATGGATGCCCAAATTTATGTAAAACATTTAGTTTTTTAAAATAATACCGAAGTGCTAAAATAATACCCAAGTACCCTCTTCCAACAACACAAGAGAAGACTCTACACATGGATATCACCAGATGGTCAATACCGAAATCAGATTGAGTATATTCTTTGCAGCCAAAGATGGAGGAGCTCTACACAGTCAGCAAAAACAAGACTGGGAGCTGACTGTGGCTCAGATCATGAAGTCCTTATTGCCAAATTCAGACTTAAATTGAAGAAAGTAGGGAAAACCACTAGGCCATTCAGGTGTGACCTAAATCAAATCCCTTATGATTATACAGTGGAAGTGAGAAATAGATTTAAGGGCCTAGATCTGGTAGATAGAGTACCTGATGAACTATGGACAGAGGTTCGTGACATTGTACAGGAGACAGGGATCAAGACCATCCCCATGGAAAAGAAATACAAAAAGCAAAATGGCTGTCTTGGGAGGCCTTACAAATAGCTGTGAAAAGAAGAGAAGCGAAAAGCAAAGGAGAAAAGGCAAAATATTCCCATCTGAATGCAGAGTTCCAAAGAATAGCAAGGAGAGATAAGAAAGCCTTCTTCAGTGATCAATGCAAAGAAATAGAGGAAAACAACAGAATGGGAAAGACTTGAGATCTCTTCAAGAAAGTTAAAGATACCAAGGGAACATTTCATGGAAAGATGGGCTTGATAAAGGACAGAAATGGTATGGACCTAAGAGTAGCAGAAGATATTAAGACGAGGTGGCAGGAATACACAGAACTGTACAAAAAAGATCTTCATGACCCAGATAATCATGATGGTGTGATCACTCACCTAGAGCCAGACATCGTGGAATACGAAGTCAATTGGCCTTAGGAAGCATCACTACGAACAAAGCTAGTGGAGGTGATGGAATTCCAGTTGAGCTGTTTCAAATCCTGAAAGATGATGCTGTGAAAGTGCTGCACTCAATATGCCAGGAAGTTTGGAAAACTCAGCAGTGGCCACAAGACTGGAAAAGGTCAGTTTTCATTCCAATCCCAAAGAAAGGCAATGCCAAATGCTCAAACTACCGGACAATTGCACTCATCTCACATGCTAGTAAAGTAATGCTCAAAATTCTCCAAGCCAGGCTTCAGCAATATGTGAACCGTGAACTCCCTGATGTTCAAGCTGGTTTTAGAAAAGGCAGAGGAAACAGAGATCAAATTACCAACATCCGCTGGATCCTGGAAAAAGCAAGAGAGTTCCAGAAAAACATCTATTTCTGCTTTATTGACTATGCCAAAGCCTTTGACTGTGTGGATCACAATAAACTGTGGAAA
>SJYQ01000576.1:386545-395672 GCA_006410935.1 Redunca redunca | reverse complement strand
CAGAGATCAAATTGCCAACATCCGCTGGATCCTGGAAAAAGCAAGAGAGTTCCAGAAAAATATTTATTTCTGCTTTATTGACTATGCCAAAGCCTTTGACTGTGGATCACAATAAACTGTGGAAAATTCTGAAAGAGATGGGACTACCAGACCACCTGACCTGCCTCTTGAGAAATCTGTATGCAGGTCAGGAAGCAACAGTTAGAACTGGACATGGAACAACAGACTGGTTCCAAATAGGAAAAGGAGTTCGTCAAGGTTGTATATTGTCACCCTGCTTATTTAACGTCTGTGCAGAGTACATCATGAGAAACCTGGACTAGAAGAAACAAGCTGGAATCAAGATTGCCGGGAGAAATATCAATAACCTCAGATATGCAGATGACACCACCCTTATGGCAGAAAGTGAAGAGGAGCTAAAAAGCCTCTTGATGAAAGTGAAAGAGGAGAGCGCAAAAGTTGGCTTAAAGCTCAACATTCAGAAAACAAAGATCATGGCATCCGGTCCCATCACTTCATGGGAAATAGATGGGGAACCGGTAGAAACAGTGTCAGACTTTGTTTTTTTTGGGCTCCAAAATCACTGCAGATGGTGACTGCAGCCATGAAATTAAAAGACGCTTACTCCTTGGAAGAAAAGTTATGACCAACCTAGATAGTATATTCAAAAGCAGAGATATTACTTTGCCGACTAAGGTCCATCTAGTCAAGGCTATGGTTTTTCCTGTGGTCATGTGTGGATGTGAGAGTTGGACTGTGAAGAAGGCTGAGCGCCGAACAATTGATGCTTTTGAACTGTGGTGTTGGAGAAGACTCTTGAGAGTCCCTTGGACTGCAAGATCCAACCAGTCCATTCTGAAGGAGATTAGTCCTGGGATTTCTTTGGAAGGAATGATGCTAAAACTGAAACTCCAGTACTTTGGACACTCTTTGCGAAGAGTTGACTCATTGGAAAAGACTCTGATGCTGGGAGAGATTGGGGGCAGGAGGAGAAGGGGATGACCCAGGATGAGATGGCTGGATGGCGTCACGGACTCGATGGACTTGGGTCTGAGTGAACTCTGGGAGATGGTGATGGACAGGGAGGCCTGGTGTGCTGTGATTCATGGGGTCGCAAAGAGTCAGACACGACTGAGCGACTGAACTGAACTAAACTGAAGATTAGAGCAAGGAGATTTTTAGAAAGGTAACTTTCCCAAACACTTCATATGAAAATAAATTAGTTGATTTTTGATACATCTTAAATGACAAAGGTAGTATTTTTATATTAAATATATTTATATATGTGCTTGTCTAGAAGTCATTTAATAAGTGAGGGCATTTTCTTCTGTAAAACTGTGGTGGTATTGGTTTGGCAGCTCTGTACGTGTAACTGTTAAAGAGTAAAGCCCCCCAACAGTATTTTCTTGATATTAGCTTTCATTTATAAACCAGAATATTTCTTAGTGTTTCTAGTAATAGGAGATAACCCAAGGCAAATTTAATTTTAAATTGGGCTTTTGCTTAATGTATTATTCATAGCATTGTATCATCAGTTAAGCATATCCCTGACAATAAACTTAAAACTTAACTTTAATAGTAGTATCCACCCTAATCTCAGTGAGTCCAGTAGTGGCCTGACATGATTTATTTTGCCTCCTTATTGTAGATAATTTTTTAATAATGGTGGAATGGAGTTATTTGTTGTTTTTCTCATCTCTCCCCTTCCCCCCATTTTTTTAAACACTTCACCATTTTTGCTGCATGACCTGGTTTTGCATTTTTCCGATTCTCTGTTCATCTAATTAGTATGTTCTAAAAAGACCTGGACCACTTATTGTACAGAGATGTAGCCTGTGGGTATTTAATAAGGAGCTTTCAGTGGTGCATTTGCATCTTTTGCTTGGGGTCTGAATAGTGAATTACCTTTAAGATCATTAGAAGCACGGTCGTATTGTTAAAATCAGGCTGCAGTATTCTAATGACGGTTTAAAACTTCAGGCTTTTTTCTGTAACCCAGGTGACCCCAGCATAATTGTATGTAGTGTAGAAGACCCCACTGTGTAGCCTTTACATGCAGGTAGCTTCACACCCAAACAAATAGTGATATAGTAAAAACAAATGAGTCTTATCCTAGTTATGTACACTCAAGTGTATTTGTATTTTAATATCATAATACTGGTGCTTGAAATATGACTTGATACTTTTTAAAAAGAGACACAGCTTCTAAGCAATATGCAGAATGTGGAATGTATTTTATCAGATAACTGATCTTTTAAAAACGTTGATTCCTCAAAATGTAGAAGCTTAAAAGTAAAGTGTTTTATTTTCAGGTTCTTCCCATAGGCCAAGAACTAAATAGGGGAGATACTTTGTTCAGTTTGAGGATTAAATTAGAATTTATTCTTTCTCTAACCAGATATTAAGAGAGCTGTTAGTAGATACCAGCTGCGAATCCTTAAACCTTTTCTAAAAGATGGCTTAAAATATTTTTGAAGCTTATGTATTTTTCTTAGTTTTTTTTTGCAGGCAAGATCATTATTATAGAATTGTAGAGTTTTAAAACTGGAAGGAAATTTAACTTACCACCTTTTTTGGTCACTAATATTTTCACTAGGTCTCTGATCTCAAATTGAGGTGCTGCTTACTTGCTACCACCAGTGATCCAGGGAGCTCAAAGATAGTTGGTAACAAAATTCACTTAAATTAAGAGAAAGATAGATATGTTTCATGTTCTTAAAAATAAATGCTTTTACTTACAGTGTATTTATATATTCAGTATCTGGCATTTAATCTTATCTGAGCTTCTTGAATACATATGAAAAGCTAAGTGAATATAGATATTTTGTACAACAAAATTTAGTAGATAACATATGATAATTGATTTAAAATTTAGCAATTACACTTCAAAATTGCATTTCTGAAATAGCTGTTTCTTAACGGAGTCTGAAGTTAGTTGTGATCAATAATTTCTGCTGAACAGCTATAGAAGTTTAGCACAGTGCTGCGCATATAATGGGTAGTTAGTAGAAGTTTGATGAGTAAAAGCATGAATGAATGAAAGAGTATAAAGGAAAAGACTAGACATCTGGTACACAGTGGCACCCCTGTAGTTAGCTGAGCCAACTAACCAGTTAGTTATGTTTTCTAGAGGGTCTCACTTCCAATAATGGTTTCAAAATTTTAAAAATCATAACTGGGCAATAATTAACTCAAGTTCACCTGGTAGACCACCTCTAATGTGTTTATTTTGTTTATTTCATCCTTTCACACTCTTTTCTTGTTACCAATTTACTACTCAGAGTTCTCCAGATGAACTGTGAAAAGTGGCTACCTGATCTGACAGGATCCTTGTTTGAGCCATGACATCTGATGCTGTCTTTTCTTTGCCCTTCTTTTAATTGTGTCACCTTTGTTGTTAGAGAAACCCAAATCTTCTATTTCTTGAAGAAACTTCTTTATTTGTAGCTTTTAAATCTATTGTGGAAATAAAAACAGAACTTGTATTTTTAAAAATAAATTAATATTTCTTATATGGAGAGAGGTTAATGGTGAGGCACATGTTTATGCAAAGATGTTCACTGCAAAGACCTAAACTGAAAAATAAAATCTGAGTAAAATTTTAGTTAAAACTGGATCAAGCTTGCATGCATATTCAAAAAACTTATATAAGGTTTAACATACTTATAATCAGAGCATTGACCGATGATATTCTGTTAAGTAGTTTTGCTAGATTTTCTCTTCTAAGAAGAATTTGTTGTACTCGCATTATTGTTTCCTTTGGGATCCCAGACAATGACTCTGTAGTCTGATTCATTAATATTGGTTGTCTTCACCAGAGAGTATCCAGATTTGACCTGCCAAGTATTAAATTTTTAATGTATTATTAGTTCTTTCACAGAGTAAGGCTTGTCTTTGTTCTTTGTATTTTTGTACCAGTACAGCGTGAATCAGGTAGAGATTTAATTTATAGAGTAAGTAAATATGCCTCATTTTAAAAATACACACAGAGCACACATATGCAACAGTAAAACACTTATTGATGAAAAATGCTTCAGTATGAATAGCTACCTTTTAAAATATTTGAAAGTATGCATTTCCAAATTTATTTTGAAAAGTGCCCGGGGTGCTATGTGCTATGTACAATAAGTTAATTATTATGCTATTAACATTGATGATGTTGAATGTGTATTAGTTAATGTGTTAATGACGTGTTAATTACTGTACATGTTGTGAAGACCCTTCAGGCTTGTTCTATGATGCAACATGTCAACTTGAACCAGACCAAGTAATCTGCAATGCAGACTGTAACTCTTAAAAATAACACTTGTAAACATAAATTATAAATTAAATTATGCTTTTTATTATCCCTTTTCTTTCTGGTAGAATGAATAAGTAATTCTTCTGCTATCTGCACCTGTTAGAACCTAATACTGTCAGACTCTGTTTTCCCCAAGAGGATTGGAAGAGATTTGTTATGCAATAACTTCCGCTTTGTTTACGCTCTGGCATTTAGTGTATATTTTATATAGATTCATGTGTATTGCAACCTGAAAGATCATTCTTTTTTTGTTTACCAGATTAATTTGTAATGGAGGACACTCAGTCTTTGTACAGGCAGGTGAACGGGGGGCCTTGTTCGATTAGCACCACTAGTTGATATTAAACTGATCTATATATACTTGTGATTCCCTCTATGGCCCTTCAAGCTTGTTGGCCAAATAGTTGAAACCTCGGGAGATGATTAAAAAAATGAATGCACTTTCAAATTATTTTAAAGAGCCCAGAATTTCCTGCTGTTTGAAAACATGGAATGATACATTTGGTTTTTGTAGGAGTACAGCTTGACAATGTCAAGTATTCAAACTTCATTATTTCTCCTTTTAAATTAATTGTTGCTCACTTCTTCCTAATTGTCAACATTTGTAGAAAATAAACCTGATGATAATCTTTAAGAGACTAACTTGGAGAAATATAATAAAATTATAGAAATGTAATTTATGTTATTCATAAAAATTTTAATTTTTATCTCTTCAAAATAATTTGTCCAACATTAAACAAACCACATTTGATAACTCACAAATGAAGTAAGAGTCTTTTAGTGAGGATATTTTTTAAATGATCCAGAACCAACTCTTAAAAGTACAAAAGTAAAATAAAGATGGATGTTCCTTTTAGGCAGTTACTCTGTCGTTACGTTCTGTTAACATAATATGTACAAAAAGTGGTGAAGAGTTCAGGCTGTAAACTAGACTATCCAGGGTTCACTGCCTAGTTGTGTGGCCATGAGCGTGGCCTCAGTTTCATGATAATAAAAGTGGGTATAATAATAGTACTTACTTCTTGGGTTTGTTAAGGTGATTAAATGAGTTAATACAAGTAAACCACTCTGAGCCTGCCCTGACACATAGGAAGCACTCAATAAATATGAGGTCTTATTTGTTGCTATTGTTCATTCGCTAAGTTGTGTCCAACTCTTTGCGACCCCATGGACTGCAGCATGCCTGGATCCTCGGTCCTCCACTAACCTACCTTTAAAACTGTACTGAAAATTATTTGGAAGCATTTAATTTTCACAAGCTCTTTGAATTCCTCAGGACACATTATGAATGTGAGTTTTTGGTTTTCACTCATTATAGTCTCATACTTCATCACAGAAAAACATCTTATTTTTAATGATGATTATATTACTCCAGTGTTGTTCACATCCACCTGGAGCTATCCCAGATTTTTTTCGTTCCTCTAACCTTGTTTGATTTCCTATAGCATAGCTCTTGTCGAGATTTGTATTGGCATAGAAGGGTATTCTGACCAGGACTTTGATCTCCCTTGCAAATATTTGTGTCTCTCTTGTTTACAGCCCTGATGTCCTCTTGTAATACCCATGCAAAAGGGATTCTAATAAATCTTGTGCTCAGAATTACACATTGTTTGTTTTAGCTGCCTTCCACTTCATGCTTCCTCCTTTAAGAGCGAGCCATTACGAAAGGTTAGATTCACAGTTAGCAGGCTTTAGCTCTCCCTTTTGAATCAGTGAGGTTGCCGTTTTATTGCTCTCCGACTTACACTTCAGTGATGAGAGTAAACTAGCATCAGATTAAAGGTCAGCAAATCCCATCAAAGAGAGGAATATTAGGGGCAGAGATAGTTGGAGAGGCAGCACACCACTGGGTATTGACAGGGTGATTCCAGGGTATCAGTCAGCAGAATTATAGCTGCCCAGAGAGTCAGTACAGCTTTAATGAGCCTGTGTGAAGAGGAAGAGGGTGGATTTATGTAGTTCCTCATAATTTTCTGTAGAGACTGTTATTGCAGACATTCTGTGGAGTGTTCTGGTCTTTCATTTAATTCAAAGGTCCTGGAGCTTATCCATCCTCTAAATTCCTTTTTGTTAGCTCAAATCAAAGTTGACATTTCCATGGTTTACCACCTAAAACACCCAATTCAAAACCAGGTTTCTTTAGGCAATTTTGAAATCGGTATACTGTTAATAAAAATCCATAATCATATTTATATTAATGCATACATATTTCCTCTTCAGAAAAGAGGGTTGAATAATGAACATTTTTTTTCATAAGTAGGCAATGAGGGGAAATGTACATTTACACATTGCCCCCTAAGCAACTGGGGGAGAAACTGATTGTAATTATGATATGGTGGTTTTCAAAAGGATCTTAATGCTCATTTTCCTTAAATTGGCTTTCCTAATTAATTGTTTATATGCCTGTTTGTGTGTGCTCCATCTCATTCTTTATGCCCCCAATACCCCTAAACTAGAAAAAAAAATTTTAATCTCCAGAGGGGAAATGTTTTTAATTGTTCTAATGAACAATGTTGCATTTAATTGCTGTAATTTTCAGACTACCTTAATTTTGATATGTCTTTGTAGTGAATTTGATTCACATTAATTTCTTGTTAGAGGGGGATTAAATTGCTATAGTTTCAAAATCTAGAATATGCTTGGGAAAGTCAAGTGTTTCTGAAGAACATCTGGGTATCTTTGTTACAGGTTATATGCTTAAAGAGTTAGTGATATATAGATAGATTTTTTTTAAAGCTAAGCTTTTATTTATAGGTCACTAGTAAACAGATGGTTTATGAGAAAACTATCAATAAATTTGCACTATAATGTTTTGTTTTATTAGCCAAGCTAGCCACTTTTTGGGTTAATTCGTGTTAAAGAATGTTCCTTTTTGATTAATTATAAGTAAATGAATGCATTATTAACATAGAAGTCTTGTTTGTGTGATTTGCTGCCTGGAAGATGTTCTCAAGCCTCTCTGCCATTGTCCTCTGCATGCCATGTGGGTGGTCGTGCTTTTCAGACACTTACATGGTTTTTAATGGAATAGAGTGATGGATGTGATAGGACCATGAGAAGCACAAATATCCTTTTCGAAGTCCACCGTTGACTGAAGCATCTACGGCACTGATAGCAAAATGTAAACTCCTTAAGAGAGATACAAGCAGCTGAATATTATGTGAAAATATAGAAGGCACCTTCAGTCATTAATTAGATGCTGTGTTTATATTAAAGAGCTAGCACACTTAAAAGTAAAATCATGTGGAAAGCGTAGTTAAGTCCATGCTGCCTATAATCATGCCATGCTTCACAAAGCCCTTTCAATAAAACTCAGTCTGTGTCCTTTATAATAATACAGATAAAACTTTATGCTGTGCTGTTACATTGGAATGTACTGAGAATGTCAATGACCCCCGTGCCGTATTTACTAGCATGCTGTTTTGAGCAGTGCCAGTACATCAGGATAATTTGGTATTACAAAAACAATAAAGTGAACATTCTTTTCTGCGAAGGAAAAAAGGGAACCAGTTAATATTTGCTATTCATAATGAAGTCAACTGACTGTAATTTATATATTCGCTTTTGAACATTTTAGAGAAAAGGGAAAAAAGATGGCTGCAGCAGAGGCAAAGGAAATGAATACAAAGATAAGCATGAGATTAATTATCTGATAGAGGCAGGATTCTTATTGCCATGAGGTATATATGAATGACATTTACTGATCACCTTAAAGTACACAACTCAGTGTACTATGTATTTTTAAATTCAACAGGGGTCTACTATTTTCATTTGAAAAAAATAATGAATAAGAAAAGGACCATTTTCCTGAAATGGTATCACTTTTGTCCCCAGTGGGACACCAAAATGTTTGTATCATATGTGGGTTATATGTATTGCTTTTGTAAAAAAAAATAAACACACATTTGATCTGTGAAATATTTGATTAAAGATTTCCAAAATACTAATTGAGAACATGCGTAGCTTTGGTCTAATTTTAACAAAACATTGTGTAGCCATTTATAACACGATAATGAGTACATTCACAGGAAGAAAACAGTCCTTATTTCAGAACCAAAAAAAACCCACCATTTACTTTCCACATGGTCTTCTGCGTTTGGCCATTCTCTAGATTTCTGAGCTTATTTGAAGCATGTGGTCAGAGACCACTAATAATGAGCAGCTATCATAAGTGTTTCACCATGAGTGTATATCAAAGTGCTGTTCTACTGCTGGAAGTGATATGAGAATAAAAGTACCATGAAAGAGCAAAAGAAGAAAATAGACACTTAGGTCATAAACACTGAGAAAGGAAAAGCAATACTACTACATATCATTAAAATCTGTTACAAAAATAATTGGCAGCACACTCTATCGCAAAGAAATTTTGGTAAATAGAAAGAAACCAGCCCAATCAGATTTGACCATGTAATGAGCATTGTCAGGAATCAGAAGTTTTAATCGTAGGACAGATTTATTTCTGATTGCATGCAAAACTCCTATCCATAGCAAGCTCTTGATAATGTTTCACTTTCATTTTCACAGATGATACTAAGGGATTCTGTGACTAGTTCTCTGACTTTGGGAAATGTAGTATTTTAATAAAACAACTTTCAGTCTCTATGATTTAAAGTGAATACCACTATTATTTTTTAAAATAATGATTATATGCCAAGTACTGTTTTAGGCATTTTATATATTTTATAATATTTAAACCTCACAAAGTTTCTTTGAGTTGGTGTCTCTATAGAGAAAGAGGAGGACTCGCCTACAATCTCATGGCTAATAAGCCATCAAATTAGAATTTGAATTCAGGCTATTCCGACTTCATAGTCTCCAGTTTAGTGT
>SJYQ01000576.1:324045-381545 GCA_006410935.1 Redunca redunca | reverse complement strand
TTTGTTTGTATGATTTGTCTAAATCTTAGAGATACTGAAATGAATGTTATGGTTCTAAGTAGATTCCAAATGGGGTTGTTGTTGTTTTAACTTTATAGTGCTATGATAACCAAGGAGTCCAGATGTAAAACTTTTATAAACCTCTGAAAACCACTGTCCCTGTGTATGTTTTGGATTAAAGACAACATGGATCAATTTTTAAATTATTGTTTTCCCAAATTTCACTGTGAAGATATCAAGATCTTTTGATCATCACAGTGTTTGATTCATCTGGCTCTTGCAAATTTAGATTTATTATGATGTTTATAGGTGTGTAGAGGAATGGGTGTTACGATTGGAAGCCATCATATCAGAAGGTGTGACTTTGGCAGGTTGGTAAGCTGAGTAACAGTGAGGGAGGTAGGATGAGAAATAAAATAGTAATTTGAACATAAAGTAAGAAAATAAATAGAAATATTCAAATTAAAAATAATTTTGGAAACTGTGTATTATTGCTGTTTAAAAATTTGTAATCATGACTTTGATTAATAGAGAAAAAATCCATTCACTTTTCCAACTATAGTTACAAAAATGATTTCAGTATTGATAAATAGCCTCAGTGTTGCGATACTGTGAAGTGCTCTAGTACTTTTGATCCAAAGGAGTATGAACTTTGTGTTGATTTACTTATGATTTTAGAAGAGTTATTATTCATTGCAAGGGGAGAATGTTATGCTAGCTGAAAGTACATACTCATTTTTATATGTGTCCACTGTTACTGAGTGTAAGGGTTGCTTCCTATTGGTGTGGTGGTTTTACGTACATATTAGGTATGTATATATAAATGCCATACATAGGTGATTACTTTCCGTCCTTCGCATTTCTTCCTGACAGATTTCCTTCTTCTGTCTCCCATATTGTCTATTTCCTTGTGTATTAGTCATTGAGCATCTTCTCTTGTTTGCTACACTGTTCAGGGGAGTGTAATAGCTTGAGTCTGTATGTTGATTTACTACTAAAGAGCCTCACCAATATCCATGGTGTATAACTACAGGGGGAAAACTAGAAACCTGGAAGAAGCTTAAAGGTAGATTAAAATCCACATTTCCAGGAGAAACATCAGTAGCTATAAATATAAAAAGGAAATAATGAATACAAATATATGAGCAAAAGTTTAATTTAAAAAGGAGAAACTTAAGGAACTCCCAAACAAATGGTATAAAAATGAAACAGAGCCCAAAATAAGAGGTTACTCAGTGAGTCCTTACTTCATGCCAAATGCACAAAACACTTAGTATGTGGAACTACAAGAATTCTACGCCATGAAATTTTAACATATAACAAAGTGAAGGGAAGAAAATCAAATATGCCAAATTAGAAATATTAATGTAGCCAATATTTAGCAGTTTCTCTTAGATCTAGAAGAAATAGCAAATACCTGTTAGTCTATCCTTAATTATCAGCAATGTGTCAATACTTATTTTTATCTTATTTAAGAGAATTGTCTAACTTTTTGGTTCCCTAAATGAATTTATTGTCTTAGTATATTGTAGTTTTCAACCCTTATTTATTTACCTCAGAACAGGCAACAGATATAATTTTAAATTATTGTGAGTTAGTTTTATTACCCAGTTGAAATTATTCTGAAGTATATTTTTAAATGAAAGTGACAGCTTTAAAGTGTTTTGAGGGAGGAAATTAAAGTTGTGCGTTTGAGTTAAGACAACCAAGGGCTCAGTCATGCTGTGGGTATAATTCAGGGCATCTAGGAATGAAATCTGTTCTTAAAGAGAATTGATGGTGGTTTTAGGTTAGCATATAAAATCGCAGAGCTGGTGCTCAGTTGAGTACTTGGCAGCTTATAGATGTTACTGTCATGTAAGTTACACTAGACACAGAGTGTGCACCACTGTGGATAAACAACAACAGGCACAGACGCAAAAGACAGAATCCAAATGCAGACATGCAAGACGCCAACTTCCATCCCCTCCTTCCCCAAGATGCTTTGTAACTAGTGTGGGGATCCTGCTTTTAAACAGATTTACAGAGGTTAATTGGGCTGGGATATTTTAGATTATGTTACACATTAATGAAAATGCTGATTTTGAGCTGTCGTGACTCCAGTGCTTTTTATACTGTGATAATTATTTTAAAACTTCTGTCTTCTGTGTTGTTGAAAACATCTTGGCAGAAAGCCTATGTGACCTGATTAAACCTATGAATTGTCAGCTGTGATCTATAATACTCAGATGAGGTTGCTGACTGGGCATCACTTAGGAAGTTCTTGATTTAAAAGCAAAATTAGATTGAGACTACTGTGCCCAGCACTGCATCGCCATGTTGATGGTATATTTTTAATCCTGTATTTAGTGTCCTGGTTTGATGGCGATTGCTTAACAAATTCATTTAATAATATATATTTTAAAAGCATAGCTAATTACCTCATAATGTATGTATTTCTCTTCTCTCCCTGAAATTATATGATGGAAAAGCCCATTTAATCCTGTTTATTTTCTAATTTTTGGATGTAGCTTGTGAATATATTATGGGATTTTAAATTCTGTTCTTCCAACAGTATGGAGAAACAGAATAACTGCCTTTTGATGGGTTTGTTTTGTTTCCTTGGAATTAGTTTTTTCTTTGTCAAAATTCTTGAAAATTTTACCCCCTTCCCATTTTTGGTTAAATCATCTAAACCTGGGAAGAGTGGGTGTTAGAATATTCTGAGAAGCCAGGGTTACCTTTTTCCAAGGATCAAATCAGAATATATTGAGAGAGAGTGATATTAGACATGTTATAGAAGTAAGAATTTTCATACTTACTGGTACTTATTGATAAAATGCAAACAATGAAATTCTCAGCATGAATTGTAGTACACTAATGTTGTTTGATCATTTACTCAAATAAATAAAATACTCACACTATTTGTCCTGTTTCTCGCTTCTTCTCTCTCTGTCTCTCTCTCTCTTTCCTTGAAGGTCTCAGCATCAGAGGAGCCCAGGAGGAGGACCCTCCCGATCCCCAGCTAATGAGACTGGACAATATGCTTTTGGCAGAAGGGGTTTCAGGTCCTGAGAAAGGTGGGGGATCGGCGGCAGCAGCTGCAGCCGCGGCAGCCTCTGGAGGTTCTTCAGATAACTCTATTGAACACTCAGATTACAGAGCCAAATTGACCCAGATCAGACAAATCTATCACACAGAACTGGAGAAATATGAACAGGTCAGCAGCCGCCACTCTCATAGTCCTGCACAAACCCTCTATTGCTCTCCTAATAGACCGCGCTAACTAATTCTGAGGGCTGCGAGGGGTAGGTGTTAATAGAAAGAGCAAAATAAATAAGGTCAATCAGAAATCCAAGTGAACTGTTGAATTCATGAAATGAAGTCCCTTTGAGATTTTAGAGGTGATGCAAAGCCTATTTTATCCCATCTACTTGCTTTAGTTTTACTCATTCCCCACATTACATGCCCTTACGGCCACACCTGCAGCCATCCTTCCCCTGTAACCTCACTGCTTGGTGCTTGTCAAAGCTCTGGATCATTAACATTTATGCACTGGCCTTGTTCATAGCTATTATAACAAATTTTAAGGGGAAACCTTGCCTAGCGAGCTCTGCCTGCTATGCTGTGAGCTCCAGAATCCTCCTAGGAGTTAATTCTTAAGGATTATGCCCAACTGAGGGGAGGGAGCTAACTTAACAAAGTAAGCAGGTTCTGGCCTTTCTCTCTGAGGAGACCTCCCAAGATAATTATAGGTTTACTGGGGCAGAGAACACAAGGCATTGTGTGCTAAATTCCTGATTAGAAAGGAAGTATGGATTAAAAATGCTGTTCTCAGCAATTATATTAACCATACTTCATTGAATCTAAGATATGTTTGATTTTAAGCTGTATCATTGTGTATGGTACCACCACCAAGAAAAAGTTAATTGCCCCATTGAAGTATAACATGCCATTGATAGTAAAATGCTTCCCAGAGATGCAAAAATATGGGGTAGTCTTAGATTCAGTGAAAAAAGGTAAAATGTTGGTGGTTCATTTTAAACATATTTTAGTTGTTCATTAAAGGCTAAAAACCTGCTTAGTATGAGAAATTCTCACTGAAAGGTAATTTTAAAAAATTGCTATGAAAATGTTTAAGTGTACTTTTAATAAAGAGAATATTAAGGTGAATCCTATGACACTGTCAGGTTTTTAGGTCATAAATAGTTGTATATTGGTTATAGAGTTCACCCTAAAATAAGAAACCTCCTAGACACCCATCATCCAGATGAATAGTAAAAATCAATGTCAATCTTATTTTGTTTATCTCCCCTCACCACCCCACCCTTTTTTTGGGAGGAGGTATTTTAAAATAAGTCCTAGACATCATATCGTTTCATCCATAGATACTTCACTGTGTAGTCAGGCATTTATTAAAGTTCAAAGTTAGTTTTAATATTGGTTTTTCTTCTAAGTTCCCTGTGTAGTTTTAGTTGTATACGTTATTTTTTTCATTGCCTTCTCTAATATTCTGGATATGGTATTAATAAGCAAATGCTGGATTCTGTCCCAGAGGTGAGTGTGTTTTGAGGAATGGTAGAAAGATTTATGTAGCTTTATGTTAATATGCAATATAAATTAATATTATAAGATGTTTTTTTTTTCTGAATAGGCTTTCTGGGATCTCATACTGTATCTCTAGTCTAATTTGCAGGAATAAATTTTTGTGGAAGATGTGCAAATGAGAATTTTGGAAAAATAGCTTGTGTATGTATATTAAAAAATTGAGCTTTCTGATTTGACATATGAATAATTGAGAGTAAGCAAAGTAAGTCATGGTTGAAAAGGTTGCCCTGAGCATTAACAGTAGAAAACGGCTCTAATTTGTAGGATAACCCTAATTGCATAACTTTATGTTAAATACATCTGTACATACTTAACAAATAAATACTAGTCACTTTGCATGGAAAGATCTGTAGAATTAGGGGTCAATTGGCCAGTACTGATAGCTGCGGAATTAAGGTGGTTCCTTACTATCTGCTGCCATATTCCTTCACACCAGCCTCCTTATTTTCTCCCTTTAGCCCTGTTGGAAGTTGGGTGAAACTGGCATCAGTCATTGCCATCAAGGTTTTTGTTTTGTTTCTTTTAAAAACACACATGTACACACAAAATCTTCATATACTAATCTATTGTTTGTATTTTTGTTTTAAACATCAGACTAGGAAATAATGAATTTTAAAATTTAATCATGAATCTTATTTCTAGATAGGTTCAGTAGCCTATTTCCTGTCTCATTTTTAACACAAGAAATAATGGATATATGAAATCTATGCAGTAATATGGACAAATAAAACAAGACTACTAGTTGACTGATTCAACAGAAATTTAGTTTACAAATTTTCTCCTGTAGGTTCTGAATTGGTTTAGAAATAACATTAGCATTTAGTTCTCTTGAGTGGTCTTTGGGGCTGGTTTTTATTGCTCTCCTGTTTGTGGTTCCTAAGTTTGTTAGGATCAGTGAGTTGACCTAAGATAGTCTTTTCTTTTCAAACTTTTGGGATACGGGGACATTATCTGAGATAAAACTTCCAAGGATCTAGTTTGGAGTTACTAGAAGAGCTGTGAAGAACTAAATGAGATGAAGGCATCAGTTCAGATGAAGGCATGATATTTCTAAAATAGATGATGGTATTATAGTTTCCATTTTACAGATGAGAAAATGAAACTCAAGTAATTTCTCTGGTGTCATGCATCTAGTTAGTGTCAGAATCGGGTTTTGAAATCAGTTTCTGACAATATGCCTTTCTTTCCCATTGAATTATGCTGCTACTTGTGTATATAAAAGAACAAACCTCAACAGAGTAGATTTTAAAGATCTTATTGGCTTTATTCAGTGATTCATGAGTCAGTCAGCATCTCATCTAGCAAATAGAAGGAGCTATACAAAATGAAAGGTGCCTGTAGGCAGACAGGAACACGACAAGGAAGTTAGACTACCAATGAAGGAATTGGTTGTGGCAAGTTCAGCTTTCTTTAAGGCATGGTAGGTTTCTATCAGGCAGATTACCTCACTCATGCTGACCCAGTAATCCCAGATTGGTTTAAGATTATGTTCCTAGGAGAGGCTGAAACTGTAATTACGTAGTGTTGGTTGGGTGGCTTGTAGCATAGCATAAGTGACTCCATTTTGGGTCTCTTATCTTGTTTTTAACAATTAGGATTTGTAAATAATTCAGATACATCCCAGTTTTTCTCTGATTTGCTCATGTTGGATTACATTTGGGATGGAAAAATCAGAATAGAGACGGGCAAAACCCAAGTATTTTAATCCCTTTACATTTAATTACAGTGAATCCCTCAACTATTAAAATCCCTTAGAAATTATATTTTTCCTCCTAAAATTACATGAACATGGGTACTTGAGTGACAGAAACCTTATTAGTAAGTAGGAAGAACATATATGTTAAGTAAGGCAGAGGCTTTGTCAGAAAATGGTGTTGAGTCTTTTGCTAAAAGAAATAAACTGCATTGGAATCTCAGAGCTATTTACTCCACTGTGTTTTGCAATGAAGCTGTAATGAAAATGTATCTGAAGCCTGTTTAGATTTAGATTGCCATAAAATTAACAAACACCACTACTGCAGTAAATTAAAGTACCTTATAAACACAGCCACATTTACAAAGCTAAGCAGACTAGAGCTACAGTTAGAGCAAAATTAAATCCAAGCTGCAAGGCTCAGCTTTATGTGTATGTTTTAGGAATGGTACTGTGTTTAAAATCCTGTCCTTTTTTTTACCTCCAGGAAATGTCCTTTGATCATATGTTTACATTATATAGGCTCAGATGTAATGATTTTTAGTGATAATGATCTAAATTCACTTTTAAATGCTCTTGAAATATTAGACATAGAATATATATTAGAGTAAGGTTATTCAACATTACTACCCCCTAAAAAGAAAACCAAACTTATTTTACTTTTCTCATGTTGATCCTGACACCCAAGAGGAATATGATAATTTTTCAAAGCTTGCAGAGATAGGGTTGTAAGGCGATGGCATCCCACTCCAGTAGTCTTGTCAGGAAAATCCCATGGACGGAGGAGCCTCGTGGGCTGCAGTCCATGGGGTCGCTAAGAGTCGGACATGACTGAGCAACTTCACTTTCACTTTTCACTTTCATGCATTGGAGAAGGAAATGGCAACCCACTCCAGTGTTCTTGCCTGGAGAATCCCAGGGATGGGGGAGCCTGGTGGTCTGCTGTCTATGGGGTCACACAGAGTTGGACACGACTGAAGCGACTTAGCAGCAGCAGCAGCAGCAGCACTGCCTTCCACTTTAGCTGGGAGAAAAACCTGGTTGCCTCTTTGTCTTCTTGTTGATTAGCTACAAGTTTGTTTATATTTTTTAGAGAGGGGAAAAACAAGTTTTTTATTTTGTGTGTACAAGATCCGCATATATTTATGACTCAAAGACAGCCAGGCAACGGAGGTTTATATGCCATCCCAAGCTATGGGATGGGATTAGCTACAAGTTTTGGAAAATCTTTTTACTCTACCTTTCAAATATGCTCTTATGATTAAAGGCCCAAGTGTTAGAATAGGTGAATTCCTAATGAACTTAAGCCAAGCATCTTGGGAAGCCTGCTCTTAAGAATTGAAGGCCTTCTTGATCCTTCTACCTCTCTACCAAAGGGAAATGGATACCATTGGTTTTTGCAAATGAAATTTAACTTCGAGATTTGTTCTGGGATAAAAAGGAAAAGATATATATCATGCCCTGTACAGTTCTCCCACTTTGCTTGTACCAGAAGAAATGCTTGTACACA
Organism: Redunca redunca; assembly: GCA_006410935.1. Taxonomy (NCBI): domain Eukaryota; kingdom Metazoa; phylum Chordata; class Mammalia; order Artiodactyla; family Bovidae; genus Redunca; species Redunca redunca. Next base: position 373,755 of record SJYQ01000576.1, on the reverse strand, counting down.
AGCAATTCACTTCATAATTTACAGTTGCTATAATAGAGATGACATATTGAAAGCTATCTACTATAATTATATTGAAATACATTTTTGCTGAAGGCAAAAGTGTTGTAAGGGTCTCAACCCTCCCTAAGCATCTGGAAACCTGCTTTCTGAGTTCATAGATGTCTTTTGAATTTACCTCAAATCAGGTAAAACACTGGAGCTGAGCAGGTACACTCAATGTGCTCAAGACCAATTAGGTACTGTTTGGCTAATAGAGGACTCCCAGACTACAGGGGATTGTGGGGGAATGGAGAATGAATGTGCAGCCTAAACCAGTGTAAAAGCATGGCCTTGTGCTTGGAGGCTCTCAACAACATTGTATGTTTATATTTGATGGCAAGATCTTTGCTTGTAAAGAATTTTTTTGAAACAGGTTTTAAAATGCTGATGTTATTACATGTGAGATTGTGTAATCCACAAACTCCTAATCTCATTTTGCTGTTTGTTCTTAATAGCAAAAATATATCGCAGGAAAGACAAAAGGATACTACCTGATGTAAACTTCATATTTCAGTTTCCCAAGCGAGCCTTTGTCATTCATTGCTCCAAGAGAAAGGCTTTACTGCTCTGTCAGCTTTCAAAAACTGGATCTTTTCCTCGGCTGGAAGGAGTGTTTGAGTGTTCCCCTTTTTCCCTTAAGTTTTTAGTTTGTTGACTCTATGTATCAAATGTATCTTTGACCACAGTCTTGATTGATGAAATGAATTGTTTTATATTCGAATACTGTCTTTTTTGTCCCATTTTTTGGGAAGCAGTGTTTGTATTTATTTGAGCAATGGGAAGGCAGACTATGTTAGGTAATCAGAGTAGGAACTTAACTTGCAGAATGATGCACAAAAAAATATGAATTTCATAAAATTACCATTTCCATTATAAATAATAACTGCCATTTATTAAGCATTAATTATGTTCCAGGTTCTGCAATTAACTTAACATGTATTTTATAGTATAATCCTTACAAACCCTCATGAGACAGGTCCACAAACCATGAGTGTTAAGATGTGTTGAGGTATGAAAGAGTCTTAAAAAAGAGTGGATGTATGTATATGTATAACTGATTCACTTTGCTGTACAGCAGAAACTAACACAACATTGTAAACCAGCTATTGTTTAGTCACTAAGTTGCGTCCGATTTTTTGCTCCAGTTGAAAGAAGAACGATAGGTATTTCATCTTTGCAGCTGTTTCGTAGGCATATTGATCTCATTCTGGTTGGCTTAAATAAAAGGTATCTTTGAATGTTGACTTTTATTTGGAAACAAGAAGAATTTGTTGATTTTATAAGCATTACATAAATACAAAATCTATAATATTTGACTAGAGTTACTTGCAAGGTTATAAAGGTATCTAGAAAATGGATGCATGCAAATTTTGGAGTCGTAAACTTTTAATAGAGATTTATTCTTTCTTTGAAGAGTGACTTTTTAGAATAGGGAGTATTATGATCTGTTTGCAGTCAGCATGTCTAGATGTTTACAAAAGGCCAATTCAGTTTTTAGATCTGATCATGAACCATTTTAATACTTCCTCTAAAATAGATGCTTGCTCACCGTCTGATTTTACATTTTTTTCTTCAGTAATGGGACCTTGCAGGCAAGAAAGGGGTTGAATCTTGAATTCACCATCAAAAAAACCACCACGATGACACAAACAAAACCCTGAAAACTAATTTGACTGTAAACCAAATATATATGGATATGGAAGAGATAGTTTTACTATCTCCTATTATATTTAACAAATATATTTAATAACTATTATTAACAGCATTATAAAAAATCCAGATGTTTCAAGTCCTCAATTATACTACTTAGTTTGAATTTTTAAAAAGAATGGAACAAATGGCAAGGAGAAAGGCTATTATAAGAATTAATTGAAAATAGTTTTTAGGGACTTCCCTGGTGGTCCAGTGGCTAAGACTCTGATCTCTCAATGCTGGGGCCCTGGGTCTGATCCCTGGTTGGGGGACTAGATCCCACATGCCACAACTAAGACCCTGTGCAGCCAAATAAATAAATAAATTTAATAAAAAAAGAAAATATTTTTTATCAGATGAAGCCTTCCAGTTTATGTTGATTTAAGTATGTTATTACAATGCCAGTTTTAAACAAAACATATATTTTGTCTCATAGTAAACAAAAATGCATCCTAGATAATTTTCAACAGCTGGATTAAAAGAAAAAAGAGGTTTCTGCCATTACTTGTAAGTTAGAAAATTCAAGGAATCAAAACTCAGTTCCTAAATCTCCTAGTTAACCAAGGTATTTCTATATTTGTATTGTGGACATTGACTAGAAAATTCTTAACAGACAATTTCACTTGGAAAAGTAAGAAGGCAATGAAAAAAGTTTCCAATGTCTATTTTAATGATATAGTCTTGTAGGTATAACAGAGGATATGATAAATGTTTGAAGTGAGCATCTTATGTTATAAACAGTATTGATGCTAGTATGTGGTTTGGTGGCCCTTCAAAACAACTCTGCAATCATTTGATCATTCTTACTGCACTTTCTTAAGAAAGTATATACCTTTTAAGGAAGAGGAGATGAGGCAGTACTGTGCTCTGCTCTGCAACTGGTACAGATGATGCTGTAAATGAGGCTGTAATTTACTTTCAGTGGTAAAAAGGAAAAAAATCACTTTGCCTAAAGTGTATGCATCTTTCTTAAGGGTGTACCCAGATTTTAATTATCTAAATGTAAATACTTAACGAATTTTACTTAGAGTAATGAGCTAAAGTGCACACTACATAAATGAGATGTTCTAATTAATCATGTATGAACTACTGGTTTAAAGAAAAGCTATGTGAATTCTGTGAATGTTGGGCTATTGCCAAATTGCTAATCAGCATTTGCATTCATAGATGACTTCACTTAATAAGTTGTGAGACATTCAGCAAATGTTTTGGGAAATTATGAGTTTTTAGATGCAGAAACTTTTTGCTTTTAACCCTTGTTTTTAATACAACCCTGTGGCTGCTTCTTAGAAACCATAGGCAGACAATCATTCTGGGAGAGATTAAAATACAGCCAGAGAAAAACTGAGAGTCAGAGAAGAACTGAAAAAAAAAAACAACACTGAGGTATCACTCACACAGGAGACTTGAATGATCTATCAAGACATACACTCTGTCATAGACATACGTTGCCATAATGTGTGAAACTAGATTTGTAGGAATTAGCATTGTTACTTGTGCAGATTAGAAATATCTTGGTACAGCAGTTCTCAAAGTTTTTGGTTTTAGAACTTGAATTCTTAAAAATTATTGGAGATCTCCTAAGAGCTTTTGTTCAGTGGATTATATCTATCAATGTATTATAATATAAATTAAAACTGAGAACAAATTAAAGTATGTATTACTGTAAAAAACAGTAATGAACCATTATCTGTTTAATATAATATTTTTTAAAACTTGCATTTAAAATAACACCTCAACATTTAGAAAAATGTCATTGCTTTTACATTTTTGCAAAATTTTGTCATGTTGGGCTTAATAGAAGTCACCTGGATTCTTAAATGTGTTTCTGTGGTCAGTCTCCTTTCCTGTGGTTGAAGTATATGAAGAACACCTGTCCTCACACAAATATGTTATTGGAAAAGGGAAGGGTGTATTGATAGCCTTTTAAAATACTTATGGATATTATTCTCTTGTATTATACCAAAACTTGACAAGTTATAGTATCCTAAATATTAGCTATCATGAGTCTGAAATCATACCAACCTTTTGTACTCATTTCCTTTAAAATCTATTGGTCTAGTGCACACTTTGAATGGATCTTCTACTTATGCATATTTTTGTAACATCATGCATCAATCATTTGAAAAATAATGGTTCACTGAGTTATGTACATCTTCCAATGTTAACACCTTATATAACATCAAAATGTCATATTTATTAATATCAACACCAAATTAATCAGAAAGTCTGCTAGGAAACTATAAAGCTCAAGGTAGTAGATGCAGGTTTTCCAGAATTTCACCATTGGCACAACTACTGTCAGCTATTTTCTTTGATGTGACAAGCTTGCTTGGTTCATTTTTGAGAAAATATCTACCAAATACCCAAATCAGAAAAATTATAATAATTTGTCGATTTTACTTTCAAATAAAAACGGTATTCCATGAAATAGACGACATCAACTCACAACTTAAACAATCACATGAGAGCTTTTTCTCAAGACACCCATCCTTGGTAAGCAGTTGAAGTCCTTTTGGTATGCTTCCCATTTTATCACACAGAATGTTAAAGATGTAGTCAAAGACTGAGATGTAATTAAATGAATACTTTCTCTTGCTTTATCAAGACATTCCTAAGTGAAACTGCCTTCTGTGGTTGTGGTTGGGGGGGTTATGTGAATGTATGGTAGTAAAGAATAAAAAGGAACATCAAAGATTACTTAGTATACTATTTCCCAGAGAATTTTTCTTAGTATCTTGGTCCACAAGGTGCTGTAGAGCTGTGCTGTCCAGTGTGGTTGCCACTAGTCATAAAAAGCTGTTAAGTCCTTGAAATCTAGCTCCTCTGAAATGAGATGTGCTTTTGTAAATGTAAAATATATACTGAGTTTCAAAGTGTGTGAAAAAGAATGGAACATATCTCATTAGCAGTTTTTTTAAAGATACTATTGTGTGTTGAAATGTTACTATTTTTCATATATTGGGTTAAATAAAATAGGTTGTTAAAATTGGGCTTCCCTGGTGGCTCAGCAGTAAAGAATCTGCCTGCAGTGCAGGAGACCAGGGTTCGATCCCTGGGTTGGGAAGATTCCCCTGGAGAAGGAAATGGCAACCCCATCCAGTATTCTTGCCTGGGAAATCCCCTGAACAGAGGAGTCTGGCGGGGTACAATCCATGGGGTTGCAAAAGAGTTGGACATGACTAAGCGACTAAACTACCACCACATTGTTAAAATTAATTGCACCTGATTTTTATTTTTTAATGTGACTATTAGAAAAATTATAATTTCATATGTGAAAAATAAAACACATTTGGAAAATAGTCAATGCAATAGCAAAAACATTAAATGACCAAAAAATTCTTTTTTCATATGTGGCTCATAATATTCTTCTATTAGACAGCAATGGCACCCCACTCCAGCACTCTTGCCTAGAAAATCCCATGGATAGAGGAGCCTGGTGGGCCGCAGTCCATGGGGTCGCTAAGAGTCGGACAAGACTCAGCGACTTCCCCCTCACTTTTCACTTTCATGCATTGGAGAAGGAAATGGCAACCCACTCCAGTGTTCTTGTCTGGAGAATCCCAGGGACAGGGGAGCCTCGTGGGCTGCCGTCTATGGGGTCGCAAAGAGTCGGACACAACTGAAGCGACTTAGCAGTAACAGCAGCAGCTCCAGATAAAAGAGGTTTTGTGACCAAATTTATTTGGTCAAAGTTGGATACACCATTCTCCCTTGAAGATTTATGATGATGTGTGTTGGCATATTGAAAGTACTAAAGAATCATGCCCCTGCCCCACAAATTTTAAATTATGGTTAACCCCCCATTTCCCAAACATGCTGTATTAACATTTTCTAAAACTAACTTATAAAAGTCTATATCCAAATTTGCTGATTTCAATTTGCTGTTCTAGTTTGCTTTTCTTCATTTTGCTAATAAGAAAACTGAGGACTGGAGTTTATCAAATTATATAATTTTAAATTATATGAACATCTCTTTTGAGAAAGTACCAAAAAAATTATATGTATATTTCTTGGCAGGATGACCACTTATTTTCATCTTGGCACAAGATAGTCTATGTTGATAATATAGTGGAGAAAGTCTTAAATTTACTTCTCTTTACTATGGTTTCCTTAAAGACGGAAAGAACTTCCACTTTTAAACCTACAAAGTTCCTTAATGTTTTACTGTCCCATAACCCCAGACAATAACTTTTAGCCTTTTAAAATTATAGACTGGCTAAGAATCTGAAACGAGAAGAAAAACCCCACAGGTTGTCCCCTCAGGAAAGACAAATGTGCATACAACTTAAATAAGATTTGAGGGAGTGTCCTGGACACGTGAGACCTCTCCATGGACTGCAGGTTAAAAATTCGTCCATTATAAAGGTTAGTCAGGGATAATGTATTTATAGATATTAATCAACATTACTCTTGAATTGTAATACAAAACCCCACCAATCCATAGGTGGCTATTGAATGCCTACCATGTGTGCTGTGCAAATCCACACTCTGAAGAATCCCAGAATCACCACTTTAAGGGAACTTTAAATTTCTTAAAACTTATACATACTTAAAACATAAAAACTTTAACTGGTAAGCAAGACTTATTTTACCTCACCTTAGAAATATTTATATAAAAGCTCCACTTAACCTAAACAGCATCCTTAAAAGTTAGTTCTCTCATGAGCAGTTAGAAAAACCATCCTGTTCTATATGTTCAGGATGTCTGTAGGGATATGTTATTATCATATAATGTTATATCTTCAAAATGTGTCTTGCCATGACCAACGATTGTTCTGTCTGTTTAACCTACTAAGCATCCATGCAATAAGATGCAGAATCTCCTGTCTTTTTTATTTTTTAGATAACAAAAATATCAGAAGGCACTGTTTTTATGCAGAGATATAGACAGATGCTTTATTCACCAAGGTGATACTGGATATCTGTGTAGGCCCAGTTACATGGTTTTGTAGATCTAAAGAATATAGGTGAGCTGAAAGAGACAGGGACAGGATTTTTAACTAAAATGTTTGAGACCCACATCTGATCCTTATTTTCCTGCTGCCCCTTCCCTGAGGAGTTGAGCTGCTTTATCCCTCTTTCAGAAATGGTATAGATCCACAAATAAGGCCCACACCACAGCTATGTTATACTAGGACGCTGGCATGGCATCCAAGGCCCTTTATCTGCTGGTGCAAATCTGAACTCCCTCTTTTCCTGTACCCTCTTCTCTGTCCCTCTGAACTAGCTTCATACCATTATTTCCAGGGTTTTTTTTTTTTTCTTGTGCCTTTAATTCCTCTTGATTTCCACCTTTATTCCACTTTTCAAAAATCTTACCCATTCTTTAAAGCCTTGATTTCACTTTTTGCCATGAAGTGATCTTTGTTTCCCAATGAGAATACTTACTCCTTGGAACTTAGGGAACACTCTTCCTGTGATGCTTTGCATGGCCTGCCTGTTGAAGAATTCGTTTTTATACATTTTATCGCACTGAAGGTCAGATCCACATCTTGCTCATTTTTGTGTCCTTTCACCGCGTTTGGAAGAGTTTGAACTTCATAGTGTTTCAGTAAACATTTGTTGAGTAAAACCCCAAAGGAAATAGGAGATGCTTAGTATTAACATATAACATATATCTGTACTTATATATAGAAATTGGTACAGAGCATCCTCCAGTGGGAAAACCTCATTTTGAATGTGGGCTGAAGTTGGTAGGAAGGGCAGTTGAGTGCTGTTTCCCTTGCATGCCTGGGCTTTCATAGTTCCAGAGTTCTCATGCCCCTATCTAGTTATCACTGCCATTTTACACGTGTCTTGGTTTTCATTTTACCTACTACATAATGACATTGGCGGTTGCAAATGAGATAGAAATTCAGATGAGTTAATGTCTGGGTGTGATAATAAAAAATACCAGATTCCTAAGGAGTGATTTTTTCTTTTCCCCTTACAGGCATGTAATGAATTCACTACACACGTGATGAACCTTCTCCGAGAACAGAGTAGAACACGTCCCATTTCCCCAAAAGAGATTGAAAGAATGGTGGGCATCATCCATCGAAAATTTAGTTCCATTCAGATGCAGCTCAAACAAAGTACTTGTGAAGCAGTTATGATTTTAAGATCAAGGTTCCTTGATGCCAGGTATGTGAGGCCACAAATCCATTGCATGGCTTGTTTTTTTTTTTCCTTTTCACTCTTTGTATATTATTTTATGTAATTCTGGCCAGTTGGTCTTAGATTCTTCTTTAATTTGGCTATGAGAGCCCTTCTCTACAATGGATAGGTAATTCACCTCATGGTGCCTGCAGTGTCCAGCCTCATCTTGTCTGGAGGTGGTGGTGCTATTGGCTGCCAATCTGGTGGCTCAGTTTGGACTTCCCTCAGATGATAAAGAGTCTACTTGCAATGCAGGAGACCTGGGCTCAATCCCTGGATTGGGAAGATCCCCTGGAGAAAAGAATGGCTACCTACTCCAGTATGCTTGCCTGGAGAATTCCATGCACAGAGGAACCTGGCAGGCTACAGTCCATGGGGTCACAAAGAGTGGAACACGACTAACACTTCACCTTCTGGTGTCTCAGGAAACAAATAGTGTCAGTGCTGCTGATAATGACTTAGTAATATGTAGCCTTTTAATTCTGATGCTAAAAAGTATTTTTAAGGATAACATTCAGTATGTAACTTTGTTTTAATGCAGGTTTGTTTTCTAAGAATTTCTTAATATTATGTTGCTTGTGCATATTAGAAGAAAATCCTTCAAGATACAGATATTTCTAAGGAGGAAGTGATATTTTAGTTACCACAAAACCCCAAACTCTGTTTTTCCAAATCTAGAGGAAAGCTTCTGAGTTTCTCCTGTAGGGATACATATTTCTCTTTTATCTGAAGCCTTCACCAATTTTCACAGGAGTTAGGTAATAAATTGCATATGATGTGTTAGACCTACTGGGTGACATAACAGAGGAACTGTCAAGTTCCTACTCTATGCTGCCTCTACAGGAAAGCCTCCTGGGCATTGCTAAAGCTTGCAATCAGTCTTCAGCATTGTAAAGGGGTTTCTATTTTATTTTGCTTTCTTTCCCTTGGAATCTCACAGAGGTGATAAATATTGTCCAAATTTCACAGTATTAAAGAAAATAGCTAAATTTGCATCTCAACTGGAAAATAAGATGTGAGGAACAGTCTTCATGCTAGCGCTCTTCCCTGGAGCCAGATAGGAAAGATGCCGCCTGCTTATGCTCCTGTTCTATCATCTTTGGTTCCTTCTTCTATACTGAATTAGTCACTGGAACTCACCAGGCTTTGTTTTCAGCATTTCTCGTATTAGCTCTTTTTTCCATCCAAACTGGCACTGCTCAGTTCATGTTCATCCTTTTGTCCCTGGGCTAGCACAGTACCATCCCACTGTACTTTTCTTCCGCTTATCCTCCATAGCCCTTTTATGATGGACTCATTGCTTTACTTGAAAACCACAGTAGTTTTTCACTGTTGGATAACACATGCACACAACTTAACCTGGCATTTGAGGCCTTATGTGACCTGTTGCGGCCCAGATTACTTTTTTGTTGTTGTTACGATTTAAGTTTTATTTCTTATTTTTCCTATTTAACAAATACCAAGCTCACTATGAAACATTTGGAAAACATGTAGACTAGAAGGATGAGTGATTAAAGACAATCCAATCACTTTTTTAACTACCCAATGGGAAAAAAAGCCACTGTAAATGTTTTAATATATTCCTTTCNCTTTCTGGTTTGTGGTACTTTTTAAGTTTCATGTTCTTGTGATGGTACAATATGCATAATTTAGTTGGCTTTTTTAAAAACTTACCATGAATAGGTAAACATTTTTCATATCATATAAACTATTTTAAATGTTAATTGTTGAAGTCTACCAGTGGATATATGATAAATAATTAACTTAGACATTTTTTCATTTTTGAGCATTTAAGTTGTTCCTGTTAATTTCCATGATAACCTCTTCCTTCCACTTCCTTTCTTCTTTCCTTCTATAAATATTTATTTGTGCTGAGGATATGTAAAGGTAAACAAGATTGGTTAACTTACTTACCCCAGTTGAGTTTACATTCTACCTGGGGAAATAAGCAATAAACAAGTAAACAAATATGCTGTAGTATTTTGCTCAGTAATGTAGTGAAATATGATAGAATGGTAAATGCTGTGGGGACAAAGAAAAGCAAGGTAAAGGGAGAGAAGATGACGGAGAGAAGGTGCTGTTTCAGATAGATTTTTATTGCAATTAGTCTTTTAGTAAAAATCTTTATGCTTTCAACCTTTGTGATCTTTAGAATTATTTCCTAAGGATTAATTCTCAGAAATGGAATTATTAGATCAAAATGTGAACATTTTTAGTGCTCTTAATATATCACTAAATTGTTCTTTCCTCTGTTTAATCCAAAATGAAATATCTCTTGGACTCAGCCATTTCCTCTGACTAGAATTCTTTCTTTTCCTCTGCCTAACCACCTCTTCCACTACCACCCCTCAACTCCTATCCCCAGCCTTCCACAACAAGTCATATTCTCTCCAACCATTTCCCCAACTTGGTCACCAGTAATGAGGTATCGTCTGTGAGAGTGTCTAGCATGGAGCCTGGAATTGAGGCAACGCTCATGTTTGTTGATTTAGTGAGACCTTGCTCATCCTTCCAGGCCTGGCCTAAATGGTCCCTTTTAGGAAGCCTACTTTAATCCTTCCATTGGACTGGTCCATGCCTTCTCATGAATACTGATACTGTGTTGATACCATTCTCCAGACCAAACTTCATTCAGACTGCCTTTTCTGTAGCTTTTCAGGATCATTTCTTTTCTTCCCGAGGCCAAGTCTTATACATATCCATTCCCCACAATTCCAGTGTCTTATAGTGTAAAACTGCAAAAAATTCTTTATTGACTAACCAGATGAATGAATAATTCCACTTACTACTTATAATAGCTCAAAGCATTAAGGAAGTAGCATTAGGAAACCAAAACCATTCTTAAATTGTCAACATTGAGCATTTTAATGAAAAGTATTACATAACAAAGATATTTAAAAGTACTTTCTTCAGAGGAAGGAGACGTATATAGGCACCTGTAGCTGATTCATGTTGATGTACAGCAGAAACCAATAACAATATTGTAAAGTAATTATCCTCTAATTAAAAATAAAAAAAATTTTTTTAAGTACTTTCTTCAGAAAGAAATCTTTCCTAACACAGCTGCTGTTCTTATTTCTACAGATAGTTTCCCATTCTTGTCAACATGCATGCTTTTTTTTCCTTCACATAACTGCATTCATAATGTATACACCTAAATGATTTATACTTCTTCCAAGAAGAGAAAGGAAGTTAACAAGCCAGAGTGAGCAGAGCCAGGGTGAGGCCGTGGCAGAGCTTGAAGCGGAGTCCCTTCTCCCACAGAGATTGCCGTTAGGAATGTTGTAAGGCCTATGGGAGACAGACCCGGGACAGAGGCATCACTGCACACTGGCCTGAGGCACAGCCATTTAGAGAGTGGTGAAGCCTGGGGGAACAAAACTTAGGGGAAATGCTTAATGGGAATTTTCTAAAGAATGTTTTTCTAAAAAATAAATGAAGTATAAGACCGAGTTCTCTGTTACGCCTTCGAGTGAATGCAAATACTGAGCTTTACTTCCATCTATTCTTGTAGTGCCTCTCAGCAAGCCCTCTGCACTGAGAAGGCAAGGTTTTTCTGCTCCAGGCAAACATGCTCATTCAGATATATGATCCCCTTGCTCACCCTGGCTTTTTGTAAAGCCATACTCACATTTTCTTGGTAATTGGACAAGCCGACGCATGTACCGGTGTAGAACAGTTAGGAATAAATTTGTGTCGGTCCCTCTACTCTTCTGGTAGAAGGGCTGTAGTTTGGATGCAGCCAGACTGTCTGGGGTGAGTTATTCTATTCTGCCCATAAATTTGTTCTCTGAGGTTTTTTTGTGTTTTCTAAAACCAACCACTCTTAGGCAATGTCAATAAACAAGCCAAACTTATCTTTACTCTCCCAATACGTTTCTGCGCATTCTTCCTTTCATAAGTCTTCATTTCCCAAAGAAATGCCCTTGTGTGATTTGCTCCACTGTACCTGGTCTTGCTGCTGAATTCCATGTTTTACATTGAATCACAAGCTCACATATTTACATGTAATGGAATTGAGTGGAGTGGCTGGATGCAGGGCAGTGAGGATTAGAGAAATGGGTACACATCTGAGGGGACAGCCACCACTTAGCTGGCCTGCCTCCTGAGAATGTGAGCCTGGTGTGACTGATCTTCCAAGTTTTCATAGGCAGCCAGAAACCTTTACAAGCAGGTCATTACTGTACTGTCTCAACAAGCATTATCAGTGGGCCAGGTAATTACTTGTAGGTTTGACAGTTTAAGTATCTATTCTAGACCTTTTCTACCCTACACATCCACTCACCCACTCATCAGACTGTGCCTCTTGAAAGCCCCAGGAAAGGGCTTTGTTTTTCTTGTCAACAATGTATGACTCCTGTAAAAATGCTGATTGCTCTTGGTGTACGTTTCTTTTCACCTGTGTCTTCCCTCACCGCCTCCCCCATCCAGCTCATCATCAAATCCTGTTGATTTTAATCCCCAAATAGATTTTGACTCTCTTCTTCATCCCTAAGGATACAATGGTTTAACCTCCCAAAAAAATTATTGAAATTAAGAAATTTCAGGTTCTCATAACTTGAGATGTTTTGATCAGACCTAGATTTCTTGCTCCCTTGACTCTCCCTTAATGTTGAAACATAGATCACATACTTAACCTGCCATGTTAGTGACATCATTTTAACTAGAAGAATCTTGTAGGGTATGCACACTTACAACTGCCTACTGATACTGTTCTTTCCTGAGTATATGCTATCACAATTAAGATCATTAAGATTATTTGTAAGACAATATTAGGAAAATTATTTGGGGAAAGTGTTTTCCAGTTACTGGAGAATTTAATTTAAGGTGAAATCTGAAAGAGGCTAATTTTCACATTGGAATTCTTTAAAATCTTAATAAGACCCAAATAAATGACATTTTTGCTATTTGAAATACCTTGTCAGCACATACTTGATCTTCTGACATTCTGCCACCCCCTCCCAATAAAAATAAAGAACTTGTCTTCCCTTAGTTTTTCCCTGGTGAGCAAATCATACCTGGGACCAGGCAGTTATTTAAGAAGAAAAATCCAGAAATCCTTGATGTATTTTTTCCCCTTACCTTCCTTCTCTGTATTCCCCCACTTATTCCCCCCATCCAATTTATTATTAAGTCCTATTGCTTTTACTTTTCAAACAGATCTTGAATCTTTTTATTTCCATTACTCTTACCCTGTTGCCAGGTTACAATCATCTCTCAATTTGACCATTGCTGTTGTCTCTTTAAATATCTCTACATTTCCTTTCATGCCCTCCTCCAGCTAGTCTCAGTAGTCACAATGATCTTTTTAAAATGTAAAACTTAAAACCTTTATTAGCTTCCTATTGCACTTAAAATAAAATTCAAAAATCCATAGAGGGTCCACTAAGCCTGTGTAATCTGGCCCCTGTCCATCCTTCCAGACTCATCTCATGTATTTCCTGATTTTTTACTGTGCTCCAGCCTCCTCTAGCCCTTTAGACTGGCCAAGCTTTTTTCCTGTTTGAAGACCATTGCCTCTGCTTATTTCTCTTCCTTCTACTCTTTGTCTGACTAACTCATACACACTGTCCAGGTCTCAGATTAAATGTTACTCCTTCAAGGACACCCTTCCCGACTTTATAATCTGTGTTAGGTTTCCTTCTTAGACACTTTCATTATACCTTATACTTTTTCTTCATGGTACTTGACATGATCACCATAATTTATAAATATTTATTTCAGTAGTGCTTGTCTAATGTCTTTCTTTTCCTAACTCTCTAATCTCCTATAAACTTCCCTTGTAGCCCTTATCTGTTTTGTTCCAACTGTATCCTTATTGAATATTTAGAACACATTAGATCCTTAATAAGTATTTGTTGAATAAATTAAATAGTGAAGTGAATTGTGCTTCACATTCTAGAGTTTTTCTTAGTTATCCTACATCTTAATGTGAATTGGATAGTTCTCTGGAGAATGCCAAGAGTATAATTTACAATATCATGATACATGAGACCCTGAGAATGTTAAAAAATAGAAATCTAACTTTTTTTTGGTATAATCCTAAGTAATATATCCCTCTTTGGTTAATGTGGATTATAACTACTGTTCTCTTTTGGTTCCTTCATAGACGAAAAAGGCGTAACTTCAGTAAACAGGCCACAGAAATCTTGAATGAATATTTTTACTCACACCTCAGCAACCCCTACCCCAGTGAAGAAGCCAAAGAGGAGCTGGCCAAGAAGTGCAGCATCACAGTGTCCCAGGTGAGAGGGCTGCCATGGGTGCGTCTTGTTCCTCAGTTGGTTGTAGGAACCCTGCTCTTCTCCTCAGGGTATTTTCATCAAATTTCATATCCAAATGTTTCATCACCAAAGAAGATAGATATTTCCACAGTTTTATGCAAGCTTTTAAAGCTTAGATAATTTCTTTTCACCTTAAATGTCAAAGGATCAAAATGATCCCCACGTCCCTAGCGTACATCTCTAGAAAGAACAGAAGCATACTTCGGGGAGAGATATAGTTTACACTCACATGACTCTTCAGTAAACAGCATGGAGTTTCGCTTTCCCAATTTAGATGACTGGTCTAATCTTCTACCAGTGAGAAACCAACGTATTTGTTGTCAAAAGGAAGTTTCATATAGCTCTGTGATGAAAGCTTTGAGGAGTTCTCCAAGTCCTTTCTTGATAACTATGCTATGATACTTGGGTTTCAAAGATTTCCTTGCTTTTTTGTTATCCATGAAATAGAAGAATTAAATTCATGCCTATCCCTGCTTTTGTTGTTATTTTTAAAAATGTCTATTTGTAATAAATCGTGCCCTGGAAGTTAGCTTTCATCTTCTAACACAAATACACTTAATTTTAGGCAGATAGACTTGTTTTACTTTTAATGTATCTGGCTGCATCAGGTGTTAGTTGCGGCAAGTGGGATCTTCGTTACATCATGAAGGAACTTTGCTTGTGACACACGAACTCTCCAGTTGTGGCATGAGCTCAATAGTTGTGGCACATGGGCCCCATTGCTCCACTAGCATGTGGGATCTTAGCTCCCCAACCAGGGATTGAACCCACTTCCCCTGCAGTGGAAGGCAGATTCTTAACCACTGGACTCACCAGGGAAATCCCAGACTTGCTTTTTAGACTGAGGGTTGGAGACAAATAAATAACCAAGTAACTGTACCTCCTTAAAAAATAAGTATATTCTATTGGCATTAGCTCTAAAATATAATTTTACTTTACATTCTCATATTATTGTTTATAGATTATAACTTCAATAAGATTTCTTTATAGCAAGTAAACGCAGTAGTCAACAACCAGTTCTTGCAGTGACACACGAAAAAGCTCACTCATGGCAGAAATTTCACTGGTGCCTAGAAGTCATGTGACACAAATTTTAATGTAGCCTCTAAATAAACATTCATATAGATCTAAACTTTCACAGTCTAATGAAAGTTTCATATTGGTGTTTTTATTTTTATTGAAGTAGGGTTGATTTATAGTGTTGTGCCAATCTCTACTGTATAGCAAAGGGACAAGGCATTCCTTTTTTAGTATTCTTTTCCATTATGGTTTATCACAGGATGTTGAATATCTATAGTTCCCTGTGTTATACAGTAGTACCTTGCTGTTTATTCACCCTATTCTTAATAGTTTACACCTGCTAATCCCAATAGCTCTCTCTGACTTAGAATTCAGATGTTTGTGGGTCCAGTTCAAATTAAGATGTTTCATGCTTCTACTCCCTTTCTTGCTTTCTTTTTTATTTCTATAACATATTCACCACTGGAGTTTAACGCATTATATACATTTTTTCGAAAATCAGTATAATCCTGGTTTTTCCCTGGTTGTACTTCTTGTGTATGTTAGGTAGGATTTGTTAACACATGCTTGTGTAACGAGCAAGAAAAGTTTCCTTCTGACTATTCTGAACTAGGGAAGTTTTGCTGTACTTCTAAAATAGGCTGCTGCTAAGTCACTTAAGTCATGTCCGACTCTGTGCGACCCCATAGACAGCAGCCCACCAGGCTCCCCCGTCCCTGGGATTCTCCAGGCAAGAACACTGGAGTGAGTTGCCATGCCCTTCTCCAGTGCGTGAAAGTGCAGTCGCTCAGTTGTGTCTGACTCTTCGCAACTCCATGGACAGTAGCCCACCAGGCTCCTCCATCCATGGGATTCTCCAGCCAAGAGTACTGGAGTGGGGTGCCATTGCCTTCTCCCCTAAAACAGGTTAGGATCCCATTTACCTTTTTTTGTTTTTTTTTTCTAAAAAAAAATCATTCCTTACTATATTCATTCTATTGATTTTTCATAGAAAAATAGCTTAAGTCTTGGGATTTTTTTAAATAATTGCATCAATTAGAAATAATATAGACATAGATATATTACTTTGTCCAAAAAGCAGACTTTATGATTTTTTTTCTCCCTAATCAGACTTTCAAATGGAGAATTTCAACAATCAGTGTAAGATTCAGTGTAAATTGTGACAATTTCCTCTCCTTTTTACTTTTTCACGCTTAAAAGTGTTATTTCCCCTCCACTATTCCCTTTTCGCCACATCTCTGACATGGAACCAGTGTTATTTTCACTATTAAAGACATAAGTTGCTAGCCTTTCTCCTCCTCCCCCGACTTGTGTGGCATGGAGGGTCTTAGTTGCCCAACCAGGAATTGAACCTGTGCCCCTTGCATTGGAAGCATAGTCTTAACCACTGGACTGCCTGGAAAGTCCAGTTGCTAGCCTTTTTAATTAGTATCCTTTTAAGTTGTTTAATTTCTCTGTGAAAGCAGAGAATATTCCAGACCTGACAGGTGAACTAATTTCTAAAGAGAAAAAACAGTGTTTTAAATATGCATCATACTAAAGTACAATTAAAGTTAGAATCCAGAAGCTGTTAATATACAAAGCTAACTTTAAAATATTGAAACCCACTGAAAATTGGCAACTATAGCAATATTTTTTGCTAGATTTAAAGTGTATGAAATTGGTTTATACTTTATTGCTTGAAAAACTTAAAATACTGCTTAAAATACTTAATAATTAGGAATAAGAAAGGAATTCTCAGAAGAAAATGTAAGGAAATATCTTTAGTACTTTGAGAATAGTCTTTAAAAAGATAAAATGTGTAAGCAACAAGGGAAAAGGTTGATAAATTCAGTGGTAGGATGTTTATCAAAGTACTTAATAAAGATTGTGAAACATCAACATGATGCAACCATTTTAGTAAAGATTATATCAGGCAAAAATTATCAATAGATATTAAATCTAGGAGAATATTTGTTTGAAGAATATGGTATTAAAGTATCTCTCCTTTCCATAGGCCATTTTTAGTTACAAGGGATATTTTTTAGAAAGGCCATTATAGAGTGGGAAAATGGAATAGAACCTTGACCAGGTGATTAGAATCAACATTATCAAAGAGGGACAAATGGACATTTATATAGTATTTTGCCCTGGAATGTAACCTGAATCTAATCACTAGAAAACATCAAAACGTCAGCCAAACCCATAATGAGGAACGTTCTAGTTGGAAAAAAAGTGAGGAAGGAGTAGTATTCTTTAAAAATATCAAAGACAGACCATGGAAATATTCTAGATTAAGAGAGGCTAAAGAGACATCACATGTAAATGCAATGTTTGACCCTAGACTGGATCCTCTACTGGAGGGGAAAATAGCATAAAGGAATTATTTATAAATATTATAAATTATTTATAATTATCTACGAATTATATTCAGTTCAGTTCAGTCGCTCAATCGTGTCCAACTCCTTGCAACCCCATGAATTGCAGCACGCCAGGCCTCCCTGTGCATCACCAACTCCTGGAGTTCACTCAGACTCAAGTCCATCGAGTCAGTGATGCCACCCAGCCATCTCATCCTCTTTAATCCCTTTCTCCTCCTGCCCCCAATCCCTCCCAGCATCAGTGTCTTTCCCAGTGAGTCAACTCTTCGCATCAGGTGTCCAAAGTACTGGAGTTTCAGCTTTAGCATCATTCCTTCCAAAGAACACCCAGGGCTAATCTCCTTCAGAATGGACTGGTTGGATCTCCTTGCAGTCCAAGGGACTCTCAAGAGTCTTCTCCAACACCACAGTTCAAAAGCATCAATTCTTTGGTGCCCAGCTTTCTTCACAGTCCAACTCTCACATCCATACATGATCACTGGAAAAACCATACCCTTGACTAGATGGACCTTAGTCGACAAAGAAATGTCTCTCTTTTGAATATGCTATCTAGGTTGGTCATAACTTTCCTTCCAAGGAGCAAGCGTCTTTTAATTTCATGGCTGCACTCATCACCTGCAGTGATTTTGGAGCCCAAAAATATAAAGTCTGCCACTGTTTCCACTGTTTCCCCATCTATTTCCCAAGAAGTGATGGGACCAGATGCCATGATCTTCGTTTTCTGAATGTTGAGCTTTAAGCCAACTTTTTCACTCTCCTCTTTCACTTTCATCAAGAGGCTTTTTAGTTCCTCTTCACTCTCTGCCATAAGGGTGGTGTCATCTGCATATCTGAAGTTATTGATATTTCTCCCGGCAGTCTTGATTCCAGCTTGTGTTTCTTCCAGCCCAGCATTTCTCATGATGTACTCTGCATATAAGTTAAATAAGCAGGGTGACAGTATACAGCCTTGACGTATTCCTTTTCCTATTTGGAACCAGTCTGTTGTAATTGTACTGTGGTTATACAAGAGAATATCTCTAGTCTTAAGAAATACACAGTGACTCACTTAGGGGTAAGGGGCCATGGTGTATATATTCAATAATTTTCCCTCATGGTTCAGGGAAAAAAATGTGTGTTTATACACACACACACACATACATACACATATATGCACACCATGCCTCCCTGTCCCTCAGCATCTCCCGAAGTTTGTCCTTCATATTTATGTATATGAACACATACATATATATATACATACACACACACAGCATGAGAGAGTGTGTGTGCTTGAGAGCCCAACAATGATAAAACAAATGGGGTAAAATGTTAATAACAGATGAATCTGGGTCAAAGGGAAGCATACATGTTCTTTACAATTGTTATTCTTGCAACTTCCTTTGCAAGTTTGAAATTATTTCAGATAAAGCCTTTTTAAAATGTGAAGACAATCCACAAACTGTAAGAAGATATTTGTAACTGTATAAGCAAGAGGATTAAAATCCAAAATATATAGAACTCCTATAAGTTAATAAGAAAAAGATGTCCTAGTGAAAAATAGGCAAAAAACACAAGGATTTCATAGAAGATAGTTATCAGGAATCCATGATTTCAAAACTGCATTAAAGTAACATTTACAAAAAAAAATAAATAAATAAAGTAACATTTACACTTAGTAGGTTGGCAAAAAAAAATCCTAACACTGACTATATAGAGTCCTGCATATTGGTTGGTACATATATATGGCAGCAGGAACCCTTAAACATCATTGGTAGAAATATAAATTGGTATAGCCACTTTGGAAAACTTGGCATTATCTCATACCTTTGAATATACACATCATTCAATCCATAATTTCACCTTTATGTGAAATTGTCCTGGAAAACCTTGTTGTGTATATTAGGAGACTTGTGGAAGCTGTCATAGTGACATTGAAATGACAAAAAAATTGGAATAAGCCAATTTTTAATTGACTGAAGAAGCAGATATACCCACTGTGATGTAATCCTACAATGGATTACTGTATAGGTATGAAAAAGAATGATTTATAGCAATACACTATACACATTAATTTGTATAAATTCTAATATTGAAGTGAAAATGCGAATTGCAGACTATATATAGTATGATATTTTTATAAAGTTAAAAAACCAAATAGCATATTATTTAGGGGGTACATGGTTAAATATAAAGAAATGAAATGATAAAAAATATTATTGATTAGAATGGGATTGAAAAGAAATATTTAAAGAGTTATAGTGGTATTGTTGAGTTCAGTCGCTCAGTCGTGTCCTACTCTTCGCAACCCCATAGACTGCAGCATGCCAGGCTTCCCTGTCCATCACCAGCTCCCGCAGCTTGCTCAAACTCATGTCCATCAAGTTGGTGATACCATTCAACCATCTCATCTTCTGTCATCCTCTTCTCCTCTTGCATTCAATCTTTCCCAGCATCAGGGTCTTTTCAAATGAGTCAGTTCTTCACATCAGGTGGCCAATATTGGAGTTTGAGCTTCAGCATCAGTTCTTCCAATGAATATTCAGGACTGATTTCCTTTAGGATTGACTGGTTTGCTCTCCCTGCGGTCTAAGGAACTCTCAAGAGTCTTCTCCAACACCACAATTCAAAGGCATCAATTCTTCCACGCTCAGCTTTCTTTATGGTCCAACTCTCACATCCATACATGACTACTGGGAAAACCATAGCTTTGATTAGACAGACCTTTGTTGGCAAAATAATGTCTCTGCTTTTTAATATGCTGTCTGGGTTTGTCATTGTGATAGTGTACTTATTAAGTTGTGATAGATTTATAGAGGTTAATTTAATTTTTTTGTATTATAAACCTACACATATAAGCCTAGAAAGTCATATGTGAATTATTAAATCTAAATAGCAGAATTCTTAAAAGAATATTTCCATTCATTTGTTAAGAAAAATTTTCTTGTTGGGACTTTGCTGTCAGTCCAGTGGTTAAGACTCTCTGCTTCCACTGCAGGAGACGTCAGTTCGACCCATGTTCAGGGAATTAAGATTCTGCATTCTGTTCAGTGTGGCCAAAAAAAAAAAAACCACCCAAAAGCAAATAAAATTTATTATAACACCTATTATGTGTCAGATACTTTGCTATGGATGGAAGAGACATCTATGAACTTTACAGGCGGAACCCCCTGCCCTACCTGATAGAATTGTGTACACATGTCACTGAAAGATATATATAATCTTATTATATATATATATAACACTAATCTTAGTGTTAGAAATTAGAATTGGCAAGGGGAGTGTTTTTCAATCTAAATGATGGTTCCATGGGTCTATTTATTTACTTTATGGAAATTTACCAAGCACTGTACTTATAATGTGTGCCCCTTTTTTTGTGTATATATTTTTAAATTGACTAAAAGGTTACTTATACAACAGCAACAAATCTGCCCCTATGGAACTTGGATTTTCCTGGTAGGATACAAACAGGTAAAGTAAGTAAATGAAATTATAAGTTAGAAAAGGATAGGCATTATGGAGCAAAAGGAAGGAAGGAGAATAGGAAGGTTAAGGCTGTAATTTTCAATAGAGTGGTAAGGAATACTCCTCCTGAGAAAATAGCTTTTGATAAAAATTAAAGGTGATGAATGACCAAGCCATGTGGCTAATTGGTGAAGAACATTCTGGGCAGAAAGGACAGTAAGTGCAAAGGCTCTGTCGTAAAAGTAGCCTGAGCAAGTGGGGAAAGTGGTAGGAAATGACGTCAAAGAGACTGTGAGGACCAAATGGTACAGGGGCCTTAGAGACCATGGTGATGACTTGGCCTTCTACTCAAAGTGAGATAGAATACTGAGGAGTGACATGATCTGACTTAAGTTTTAACAGGGTCACCATGGGTGCTGTATTGACATTAGGCGATGGGAGGCAAGGGGAAGCAGAGATGCCAGTTAAGATGCCACTGCAATAATCCAGGCAGAAGATGACAGTGGCTTGGACCAGGATGATAGTAGTAGAGGCTGAGAGATGGCTGCATTCCAGGTAATTGAGAAGGCACAGCTGAGGGTTTACTGATAGGGTGACTTTAATGTTTCTGGCCTGAGCAGTGGAAGTGTGAAGTTGTCATTAAGTGTGTTGGGGAAGGATTTGGAAGGAATAGGTCCTGGCGTAAGATCAGGAGTTTGGTTTGGATCATATTAAATTAATTTGTATTATAGACAGCTCAAATGGTAAAGAATCTGACTGCAATACAGGAGACCCAGGTTTGATCCCTTGGTCAGGAAGGCCCCCTGGAGAAGGGAATGGCCACCCTCTCCAGTATTCTTGCCTGGGAAATTCCATGTAGCCTGGTGGGCTACAGTCCATGGGATCGCAAAGAGTGGAACATGACTGAATACAGCATAGCACAGTGTGATTTAGTAAGCTGGAGTACCCCTTTTACATAACACTCTGAAAGTTCACAAAGAAAGAAATTTCATGAGCACTGAGAATTATAGTTAAAATTGTCATATATTCCTAATCAGTAGGGCAGATATTAATATGCTTTTACTTTTTGGAATAGAGCTAACTTGCCTTGATTATTCAAGTTAGTAAGTCACAAAAAACTCCATTGTTCTCCTGATTCCAATTTTGAATTTAAATAACTCAGGCCCTCCTTTCTTTGCCAGGTGTTTTTAGAATGAAAAATGTTAACTTATTCTTCACTGCTACTGTAATTGAAGTGTACTGTAAAGAAAAGATTGATTTTCTTTTTTAGCAGATGAGAACCTGAAATAATAGAGTGCTTAATTTGCAGCAATAAGTTCATTCATTCATTCATCCAACTTAGATATCTAACTAACGTAGCTTTTTAAAGCAGTACAGAAGACCCATTTCTATAACTGTCTAGTGTGGAAAAAATTACATAACCCTTACTGATGAGGAGGCATGTTCAGAGAAGTTAAATGAATTGAGAAGAGTCACAAGTCTTGGTGAGTGGGAGAGCTGAAAGTTCTTACATAGAAGTTCTTGATAAAAAGAAATAAAACAGATTTTTACTTTTTTTCCTGCAAGAAGCAATGTGATTCCTCTTTCCCTTGGGCCCCAGCTCAGAGTCCTGGTTTGTGAGGTACAGGCTGGGCTTATATCACTAGGGCTGCATCATTTCCCCCTAAGCTACTTAGAGACTCCAGGCTAGTTAGTTGTCTGAGGTCTCCTTACTCATTAAACTACTTATTCCAAAGCAGTGAATATTCAGTAAGCTAATTAAAATTTGTAAGTAAGATTTCTTTATTAAAAAAATCTATTAAAATAAGAAGAAGCCCGTTAAAATAATAATTAGAGCAGGAAAAAAAGATGACTATCAAATTACAGTATCTTTTGCAGCTATCCATAAAAGCCTTTTCAGTGATTTTGGCGGTAGAGAGAAGGCAGAAACAGATTTCTACTCTTAAGTATGCAGTTGGTGAACTGGAGATGAGTTGAAGGAAAATGGCAGCTATTTTGTTGAAGTGGATCTTTCACACTGTCTTAAAAGAAGGCTGTAAACCCCCTGTTCTGTGAAGTCTCTGATTGTGTGTCCTCGTGGAGATGTGATGTCATTAAACAATGTGCAAAGAATAAAGGAACAGGTTGTAAAAAGATGAGACCTTTGATGATGTTGTAACTCCAAATACAGATAAGGCGTATCTGCACAATTTCAAGAAAACAGGGAAGCCACTGATTTTTAACTGTTCTTCTCTGCAAACAATCAGCACCATGATTAACTTGGTGCCTAAAGCTTGCTCCAGGGATGTCAGGTATTATATTCATCTTAGAGAATCTTCTTTAAGGGAGTCTATAATACTTGTTTGATGTGACACCCAACTAAGGATAGAGAGACGATTTCCAACTTAGATGTAGTGTTTTTTGAGTTTTCATATCAAGAAGCCATAACCAGAATCACAGTCCCTCCAGTGTTTGTCCCTTTCCCCACCGTGTCTGTCGTTTCCCTTTGAGCATTCCAGTCCGTCATCATTGCATCTCACCTTTCCACTGCTTCACTTCTGTGGTCAGACCAACAAGCCAAAGTATCAGTCAGGGTCCCAGGAGAAAACAGATGGCACACTCAAATTAGAATAATTTGAGGATACCTTAGTAAAGTGACTGTTTACATAAGTGTGGGCAGAGTGTAGGGAAACCACAAAGGATAATGCTGGTCCTGCTTGGTTCTTTTACTACCCCTTGGCCTAAAGAGATAAGGAAGATTATAGGAACCCACGACATAGAAGCTGTGTGGAGAAGGCCAGTAACTGAGATCTTAAGTAAAAGCAGTATTACAGTGAGGGAGTCTGGGGAACAGATACGCTGACCTTACTTTTGTCTTTTCT
This sequence comes from Redunca redunca, assembly GCA_006410935.1. Lineage (NCBI taxonomy): Eukaryota > Metazoa > Chordata > Mammalia > Artiodactyla > Bovidae > Redunca > Redunca redunca. The sequence continues at coordinate 349,917 of SJYQ01000576.1, read as the reverse complement.
CATCTCCTACCAGTGACTTCCTTTGGCCAGAAGCCTCGAGGCATATAGGTCAGCCTCTTGGTGCCCAGAGTAGGGTGAGAGTAGATAAAGATAGGGAAGAGTGAAAAGAGGAAATACAGTGTAGCCTGAAGGGCAAAGACCGATCAGAACCAGCTCTGAGTGGTAACCTCACCCAGGAAATCTGGGATTCTCCGGAGATGCTCTTGTGCTTCCTTTGTTCTTGTCTTTTGGCTTCTCTTCCTTCTTCTGTCAGTTCATGTGGAGAGCATATTATTTTTCTAAAACGAGTATGGATTTTTGAGAGTAGAAGCTACATAGTATAAGTAAGTTAATTTGATCCATCCAAATGTACATACCAGGAGTTTGGACTGTTTTCATGATTCTCTGAGCAGGCACTGAGTGCCTACTATGATCTCTGTGGCAAAGAAAGGTGAATAAGATAATGTTGTTTTTGCTGAGAAATGTCAAATTCCTTGAGGGAGACAGACAATTGTGTTGCTGACAGGATACCAGAGTTATCCGAGGGAATGTACCAATGCCAATGAATGTAGTACCAGGAGGGATTTAGTGAGGATTAGGAAAGTACCCTCAACTTAAAACTGTGACCTTGGGCAAGTCATTTAAACTTACTGTGCCTCATTTCCTTGTGTATAATTTGAATAAAAATAGCTAAATAAAGCTACAGTGAGTTTCAGTGAGAAGATATATAAATCTCCAAGCAGAGTGCTTAACAAAGAGTAAGAAAAATTATAATAATAGTTATTATTATGCTGTTTCTCCTGCCTGGGATGGTCTAACCCTGACCTTCCTACACATATGCATAAATATTTTAATTACTGCTCTTTCAAAGCTTACTTCAGATATCAATTCTTCAAGAAAGTTTTGCTTGAACTTCCAGTTCATATCCTCTATTATATACTTTCATAGCTTCTCATTCTTTTCCTTGATAACACTTACCACAATTGTAAGTAACTAATGAATTGTTTAATGCTATTCTTCTGATAGCTGGTGAATTCCCTGTTGATTGAGACTGTGATCTTATTCAGCACTATATCCTGAATGCCTAGAGGAGTGTACAGCACTTAGACACTCAGTGAGTATTTGTTGGAGAAATGATTTAGATAGAAAGCCAAGCTGGAGCCTGATTGGGGAAGGTCTACAATGATGATGTTTAGATGTCTGTAATTATGCCTATAATTATATGGTTGACCAGTTTAGATTTGTTTTGCATTAATTAATTAGTTATACATTATTCATTCAATAAGTGGTTTTTGGTCACTGTGCTAGTCTGTCCTTGTGGAGCTTACATTCTAATGAGGAGAGAAGGGTAATTTATTTATACATACATACATACATCATATATATATATATATATATATATATATATATAAAATGTATGTGTTTGTGTATGCTCAGTGTGTCCACCTCTTTGGAATCTAAGGAACCAAAGCCCCCTTGTCTCCTCTATTTTTGGAATTTTTCCAGGCAAGAATACTGGAGTGGGTTGCCATTTCTGTCTCCAGGGGATCTTCCCAACCCAGGGATCAAACCCACGTCTCTTGCATCTCCTTCATTGGCAGGCAGTTCTTTACCACTAGCTCAGTTGGTAAAGAATCTGCCTGCAATGCAGGAGATGGCAGTTTGATTCCTGGGTCAGGAAGATCCACTGGAGAAGGGATAGGCTACCCACTCCAGTATTCGTGGGCTTCCCTGGTGGCTCAGCTGGTAAAGAATCTGCCTGCAATGTGGGAGACTTGGGTTGAGAAGATCCACTGGGGAAGGGATTGGCTATCCACTCCAGTATTCTGGCCTGGAGAATTCCATGGGCTGTATAGTCCATGGGGTTGCAAAGAGTCGGACATGACTGAGTGATTTTCACTTTTCACTTTCCTTACCACTAGCACCACCTGGGAAGCCCTATATATAAATAATGTATAATTATATATGTTATATATCTTATATTTTAAATATAAACATTATATATAATGCCCTGTGCTGAATAAGTGCTGTGAAGTAAAATAAGGGCAATATGGATTTATAGGTTGGGGTGATGTGATCAGATTTATGAAAGATAAATCTAGGACTAATGTGTAAGGTCAGTTTGAAAGGGAAAACCCTAGAATGAGAGTGACTATAGTAGGGGATTAGTGGCATAGTTTAGGAAAAAGGTGGGAAAGATTCAAATTAGGCCACTGAAAGCAGAAAACAAGGATACATTTTTAAAGTATTTTGGGGATAGGATTGGTATTATGGAGGTTGGGTTAACAATTGGATATGCATATAAGAAGGAAAGAGTAGAAGATAGTGGAAATTTTTAGCCTACGTAATTGAAGATGGTGATATTATTAACTGATACAAGAAACACATAAGAAAAAAAAAGCCCTTAGCATTTCCTTATTTATTTATTTATGTTCTTTTTAGGAAATGCTGGTTTGATGGAGGGGAGAGTAAAGATATGCCAGATTTGCCTTGCCATCAGTATCCCAGTTGGGAAATGTTCAGTTTGGAAATATAATTTAGGGGAAAGATCAAGTTTAAAGATTCAGCTTGAGAATCCTTCACTTAAATTCATAGTTGAATGGATGATGTTGGCGAGGGAATTTGCAGGTAAGAAGAAAATAAGGCCACAAATAATTACTTTTCCATGGGTTGTTTGTCAGCTCTGAGAGGATGATTAAGAGGTTAAGCTGTGCTTTTGACAACTTTGAATAGGGCTGAGAAGGCAGGAATTAGGGTAAGGGTATCGGGGACCTATGGAGGGGGAGGATACCTTGCTTCCCTTGCATTGTGTTAGGGCTTATACTACCAGAGCTACATCTCAGTAGCAGGGGTCCATTGGAAGTATACATAGACCCTCACAGAGCCTGTAATTCTGTTTCAGAATACCTCAGTGCTTGACTTGGATTGCTTGTCCTCGTTGGTGCCTGGACAAGCAAGTATAATTTTTTTTCTGGAGAAAGATAGCACCATTCTAGACTTCAAGTTGTTTCTATAAACAAAACAAATACAACATTGGGGACACAATCAGGGGGAAAAAAAACAGACATAGAAGAAGACATAACAATATATATTGAAACCAGCAGAAATAACAGACAATAGAAACAGATCCAAAGAACTTTAGAGAATAAAAGGATCTGATATGGAGTGTAAAATACTATGCTTTATATATTTAGCACAATAAGCCAAATGGAGAATTTTGTCAGAGAGCTTGCTTGCTAAGTCACTTCAGTCGTGTCTGACTCTGTGCCACCCCATAGATGGCAGCCCACCAGGCTGGAAACCATAAAAAACATTGTATGGAAGTTTTAGAGACAAAAAGTAACCAAAATTAAGAATTCAGTGTATGGATTTTAAAGCAGGTTAAACATAGCTGAAGAGAGAATTAGTGAACTGGAAGATGGGTCATAAGAAAATAACCATGCTGAAGAATGGAGAGACAATAGGATAGAAAATCAGGAGAAAGAGTAAGGGACACTGAAGGTATAGTAAGAAGTCTAACATAAATGTAATTGCAGTCCCAGAAGCAAACATAATAGTGTGTCAGAAGCAATATTTGAAATGTAAAGGCTTCTAACCTTCGAAAAGTGATGAAAGACTCTAAAGCCCTAGATTTACCAAAAGGTACAATTTCAAAAGAAGATTAATAAGTAGGAATCCACACTGAACACAGTGAAAACAAAAGCCACCAGTGGGAGAAATAAGAGTGACTTCAAATGCATAGCCATTAGGCTGACTGCTGATTTCTTAATGAAAACAATAAAGTCATAATACTGTAGAATGATAAAGAGATGAAATAAATTAAATGTCAGCCTAGAATTCTGTATCTGCCAAAAATGATCTTTCATAGCAGAGGTGAAATGAAGACATTCTCGGTAAAAAATTGAGAGAATTTGTCCCATTTTCTCTCTAAAGGAAGCACAAAAAATATGGCAGAAGTAAAAATATTTCAGATAGAAGGTAGAAGTACAGGAAGGAGTAGAAAGCAAAGAAAAGGGTAAATGTGTATGTGAGTCTAAATAAAATAATAATNAACCCAGATATTTCAGTAGTTACATTAAACACAAATGAAATCTAGTCAGCAAATATTGTTGAATAAGATATAAAAATAAAAGCTAATTTCTTATATTCTCTAATATATCTAAAATATAATGACACAGAAAGAATGAAAATAACAGTATGGGGGAAAAAATACAACATGCAAACAATAACCAAAAGAAAGCTGGCATTTCTTAATTAATATTAGATAAAGAACGTTTCAAGACAAAAAATGTTACTGCAGATAAAGAGACACTAAATATTAATGACACAGCAGTTCTATATTTGTATGTACTTAATAACAGACGCTCAAAAAACATAAATCAAAAACTAACTGAATGATAATGAAAACACAGCTATCAAGATTCATGGGATAGGAATTCCCTGGTGGCCCAGTGGTCAGGACTCCACACTTTAACTGCCAAGGGCCCTTGTTCAGTCTCTGATGGGAGAACTAAGATCCCACAAGCCATTCAGCATGGCTGCTCCACCTTCCCATCCTCCAAAACAGGGGAGATTCTCCAGTACTGGTATAAATAGTTTCCTTTTCTCCCTCTTGACTTCCTAAAGTTAGATATTTAGCCCATTGCCCTTCAGGTACACCAGATTCTCTACCAAACCTGTGTTGTTACTTGCGTTGCATTTAGGCAATGATACTATTCCTTTGGGCTTCCCTGGTGGCCCAGAGGTAAAGAATCTGCCTGCCAATGCAGGAGATGCAGGTTTGATTTCTGGGTTGGAAAGATTCCCTGGAGAAGGAAATGGCAACCCACTCTAGTATTCTTGCCTGGGAAAGTCCCATGGACAGAGGAGCCTGGTGGGCTACATGGGGTTGTAAAAGCATCAAACACGACATAGCAACTAAAAAACAACAAACAACAACTTTTATTTCATATCACTTGTTTTGAGAAGTTGGTAAGATACGGAAACAGACTCCACCCTACCATTATTAAGTAGCAGTGTGACATTAAGCAAATTATTTAACCTGAAGTTCCCGTTTTGTGACTTGTAAAATTAGGATTGTGATAATTTCCTCAGAAGTTTGAGGGCTAAATGAGATGATACATGTCGATTGCCTAATACAGGGCCTGGTATGTGGTGAATGCTCCTTAAATGCTCATTTGTTGTGTATTCAACCAGGGTTTTCTTTCCAGGTAGGTTGTATATGTAGAGCCTCATAAAGTTCCCAAAAGAAAGAGGGAAAAGATGCCCTGGCCACTGGCAAACTAGTTGCTAGAAGCCCTCAGCTCCTAGGTTTTCACAGGCTTCATAGAGATGAGAGCTAGAGTGGGAATGGGGTGGGGAGTTGGAGGTCGAGTGAGGTTGTATCTATTCTTAGTCTCTGAATAGATCTACCCTAAGTGTATTCTTTACTCTAAAAATGCATGTGGTTCTTTTTAATGAGAACTAATTATGTATGTTGAAAGGATAGGCTATCTTTTAAGGATAAGTGTTTATATTTTACACAAATTCAGTGAAATTTCTGGATTTTTAAAAAGAAAACTGGGGTGTGTATCATTTGGTAGGGAGAGGCATTTGAATAAATACAGGTTCCCATGAAACAAAAGGCTCGGCTATGAGATTTCTTACATAGGACACGGAATACATTTGATGTTTTTAATTACAGAAATTAGATTATAATTATGACTGATTCACATTGTATGGCAGAAACCAACACACTATAGGAAAATTTTCCACCACTTAAAAATAAACAAAATTTTTTTAAAAATGAATTAGATTTATACAAAAGTTATCTGGACAGAAATATGGTCTACTGTTGTTTAAAAATGCTCTTGAGTTTTAATTCTGGAATGTTGATGTGTTGCTTTGGGAAACGGCCCTGCCTCATTGCGGCTGATGGGAGTCACTTTCACAGCTTGATGTCAATGCTTCAGAGTCTGTCAAAGAAGGATTTTCCTGGTGGTCCAGTGGTTCAGACTTTGCCTTCCAGTGCAGGGCGCCCAGATTCGATCCCTAGTCCGGGAGCTAAGATCCCACATGCCTTGAAGCCAAAAAATCAAAACAAAAAACAGAAGCAATATTGTAACAAATTCAAAAAGACTTTTTTTAAATGGCCCACATCTAAAAAAGAAAAAACTCTTTAAAAGAACAAGCAAACCAAAAAAATCCAAAGTCTGTCAAAGAGTGTTTCCATGGAGGCTGTGAAAGTGAGTTGCTTAGTTGTGTCTGACTCTTTGCAACCCTGTGGACTATACAGTCCATGGAATTCTCCAGGCCAGAATACTGGAGTGGGGAGCCATACCCTTCTCCAGGGGATCTTCCCAACTAGGGATCAAACCCAGGTCTCCCACATTGCAGGCAGTTTCTTTACCAGCTGAGCCACCAGAGAAGCCCAAGAATACTGGAATAAGTAGGGTATCCCTTCTCCAGTGGGTCATCCCAACCCAGGGATTGAACCGGGGTCTCTCCTGCGTTGTAGGCAGATTCTTTACCAGCTGAGTTACCAGGGAATCCCATGGAGGCTATAGAGGAACCTATTCAATTGTATACCTACCTGATACGTTTTTTATTTTTTAATGAGAGAAATAATTTTAAAGGAATCTTTAACTGAAAACATTGTGGTAATTTAGAACCACCCCTCAGCGTGTGTTTTAGAGAGATGAACGGTGTCATCTGTTCTTCGTGTACTGTGGCCGTGAGGCTGACGTTTTATGTACTTTTGCAGATGCGCCTCTCCGTGAATGTCACGAGCAGTTACCAGTCTATCATGCACTGAGCAGAAAGGGCAGAGCCAAACTGTAAGGGCGTCAGTACGTTACGGCAATAACATTTTTCACAGCCTCAAATAAAAAAAATACAGTACTTGACAAGTGCATCTGTTTTAAATTATTTCAGATACTACGGAAACAGAATTTCTGTTGTTCAGTTCTCCCGTTAGAAGTGAATTGTGTTTCCAAAAGCTGGTTTTCAAGTCAGTTGTTCAGAGTTTGGAGTTTACTTTCTAAAAAGAAAATGAAGTGGTCTAGATTCTTGGGCTAGCTCACATTTTAACTGTAAAGGAAATGAAATATTTTACACTGAAAAAGTAGGCTGAAAATTTGAGAGAAAAAATTATTTCTCTCATTAAATAATTCAAAATGTGTCAGGTAGGTGTACAGTTGAATAGGTTCCTCTATAGCCTCCATGGGATTCCCTGCTTTGGTAGCCCTAACCACTTAATACAGTAGAAAATAAAAATTGAAAGAAGAATTCTTTGTTTTATGAAGAATATTAAGGAAAAGCAAGTCTTATGACACAGGTATAGCGGGAAAAGCACAGGAAAAGCTGTGGCCCTCAGGCAAGCTAGATAAACTCTCTGACTTCAGTTTTCACATCAGTTAAACTGGGTCTTTGTGGTGCTACATAAGATAATAATGTAAACTTCCTGGTAAAATGACTGGCTTTAAATGAGCTCTCCATAAATGGCTGCTGTTAAAATATACAGGTAGGATCCAAACCCAGCTTCCCTACAAATTCCAGGTCCACTGTCTTGTCTGGCAAGTGGCTGTGTTGGGACAGGAGCAATCGAGGACCGGGAGGCCAGGGTAGAGCTGTCAGTCTTTTGTGTGGAGCCACGCCCCACAGACGGGGCGGACAGGAGCCCTTGGTCAGACGTCACCTTCCTGGGAGAAGGGTTATCACACTCAGGTGGACGAGGCAGCAGCCCCTTTTCCCTTCTCTCACTGCTCCCTAGTCCCCACTGCCAGGACCCTGCCAGCACTGGGGGCAGAGACAGGGTCTCTCAGAATCCAGAACTCTCAGAGAAAGGGTGACCTGACCTTGTGACGAGAGGAAGTGTGACCTGCAGAGGGTTTTTTGTTTTTGTGCTTGTTGCTTGTTTGTTTTAAGAACAGGAAGAGCTAACACTTACCTGGTGCCTAGCACATCCCAAGTGCAATCCTGTGCCTTTTAACATATTATCGCATTTAGCGTTCAGGGCAGCCCTGTGGGGAGCAGGCATCATTACCCCATCCAGTAGACCAGGAAAGGAGAACTTAGATGATGTGACTGCACAAAGTTGACACAGCTAGGAAATTACAGAGCAGGGATTCACACGCAGGTCTGTCGGCTCTCAGGTGCCCTCTGGGTTCTCAAGGGAATGCGCATGTGTGGTCATCTACAGTGTGTCCAGCCTTTCTGTCTTTTTATAAACTTTACTGGTTGTGTGCCCTTGGGAAGGAGAGGAATGGAATGAGATTTAGTTTATTAACACCATTAACTTTAAAAATTGAACAGGATCTGGCTTCCATCCCTCATTTCAAATCGAACCACATAATGGGGATGAAAACATATTGATTAGAGAGAAACTATTTATTAGAGGTAAAATTGTTTACAGTGTAAATAAGCTACATGTTCCATTATACACGACTGTGGCCTTTCAACATTTCATAATCTGTTGCATTTAATTAGGCATAGTACATAACGTATGCATCACAAGTAAACATTGGAAACACAATGGCAAATTTTTCTAAGATCTGTGCTTCATAAATTTTCAGTTTGCTAATCTCAGCAATTATGTTTTGGTGTCAGCTGCTGCTTTCCCAAACAAGTGCTGATTCTCTCCCTTAAGTCTTTAAGGAAGCCAAACTGAGGATGAACTCTAAAGTTCTGCACTTCTCCCTATTGAAGATTAAGTCATTATGTAATAATTTTTCTCTTTTATTTAACATTGATATTAAAATGGTAAATAAATGGAGTGATAGAATTTGAAATGTAAGGTACAATTAATGCTAATTAATAAATTAGCTTTCAGTGACTATAGAGACATTGTAGATGGTCTAGCTTTTGAAATTTGAATATGACACTTTTCTTAAAGGCAAAGCAATCTGGGGAACTTCAGTGGTTTGAGAATTACAAAGTATCTGATTTTAATTATTTCAAGAATTCTCAGACCTGCCCAACCCCATCCTTCAGATAGAATACAGGAATGGGATTGTTGAGTCCTGTAGCTGTGTGAGCCAGCACAGTGCCGGATTACTAAATGACTTCTAAGTGACTTTTTTTTTTTTTTTAAAGGGAGATTGGTTACAGTTTTCATTGAAAAGTACATGTTTTTTGAAAGTCTTTTTTTTCTAATGGAAAAAAAGAAAACCCAGCAATCAATTACTCATCTGAAATCAGTTTGGATATTTGAAAACACAGAAAAACACAAAATTAGAATTTGCTTGTAAACCCATTCCAAACGATAAAAGACGCATGTCCTAGTACTTTTTGTATGCATACATGTATGTGTATGTTTGCATGTACACACCTGTGTATGTCTATGTGTATTTTTACCCCATCTCAAATTCTCATTCTCTATGAGAAGGAAGAAAAAGCCCTTTCCTCCTCTTTACAATACATTATGAATAGTCCCCCCATGTCAATAAATATTTGTCTTCAACATTTTTAATCAGTGATCATATCCCATTATACGGATATGCTATAAATTAATATCTCCTCTCTTTTTACTATTTTAAGTAAGACTGTAACAAATCTCTTTCATATGTATCTCTGAATATTTACTCAAGATCACTTCTAAGTAATGCTGAATCCAAGCATATGTCTATCCATATTTGCTGGCTCACTTTACAGAAAGGTTATGCTGAATGATAAGTAAAGTGTGTCTATTGCTCTGTTTATTTCTTTAAATGTTTTTGATTTCCTGATGCTGACAAATTTGTTCTTTGTTGAGCTCTGAAAGGTCCCTGTGACACATCGAAGTGACTGCCTGAGTGAGCCTTGCTTTTACAGCTCAAGGTCTTCCCTAGATGCATCCTGTCCAAGGGACTTCCACATGTCTTCACACAGAGAAATTAATGCATGCATGGGGCTTTCCTGGTGGTCCTGTGGTTGGGACTCCAGGCTTCCACTGTTGGGAATATGGGTTCTCTCCCTGGTTGAGGAACTAGGATCCCACATACTGCACAGTGCAGCCAAAAAATAAACTAATTAAGATAAATAAATAAATAAAAAAAGTTAATGCGAACAGAGTATGCCTGCTCACTTAAGGCAGCAGTCTTAAACACGGTGAACATGCTTCACAGAGTAGGTGAAGATTTTCCAGAGGGTACAGGGGCATGCATGGTTTTAAAAGGGTTTCACTGGTCAGCTTTCCTTATGTGTGTATGTATATATATGTGTGTGTGTATGTATGTATATATAAATGTATATATACACGCTGCTGCTGCTGCTAAGTCGCTTCAGTCATGTCTGACACTGTGCGACCCCATAGACGGACCCTATAGACCCCATAGAGCCCACCAGGCTCCCCTGTCCCTGGGATTCTCCAGGCAAGAACAGTGGAGTGGGTTGCCATTTCCTTCTCCAATGCATGAAAGTGAAAAGTGAAAGTGAAGTTGCTCAGTCGTGTCCAACTCTTAGCAACCCCATAGACTGTAGCCCACTAGGCTCCTCTGTCCATGGGATTTTCCAGGCAAGAGTACTGGAGTGGGGTGCTACTGCCTTTTCCAGGATATATACATACACCTTCCTAAAACCCACTTGCCTCAGAAAGCTGCTAGGGTGGAAGTTCATGTGGTTGTCCTTTTCCCTCTTCCGATTTCCACCTGCTCTTTTCCCACTTTATGAAATAGGTACTCCCACTCATTGCCCCAAAGTGTGAGACCCTTTCTGGTGCTCAAGAAAGGATTGTGTGAAATATTGGTGATAACCAAACCTCCTTCAGTCAGCACTTTATAACCCAGCACTCTTCTGCTTAAGAAATAACATGTGTTAATTCTGAATTGAAAAATGTGTTCAAAGTATTCAGTGATTTACAAATAAGTTAGTGAATCAGAATTAAACCAATGCTCCCCTCTGAAAAACTCTGACTTCATAAGGGGGAATTTCAATGCCGATAAAAGATAGAACTTTTAACAATAAAGTGGTTATTTTCAGCTATTAAAAAACATAAATGAATGTGTGATAAAATCTTACTTTGATGGTCAAAGTAAGTATTTTTTATCAAAATAAGTATTTGTATTGCTTTGATTAATTTTAGACTCGCTGTACTGATAGCTTAATCCAGAACATGTTAAGCATGTAGAGCCTTATAATTGCAGGAAATAAAAAAGAGTTTAAAATTTTCAATTTCCATATATCACTTGTAAAACATAAAAGTATATTGCATTAGTATAATATGGGAGGGAAATGAAATAGAAATACAGTTCCAAAAACAAAAGAGAACACAAAAATTTTGACTATTAAAGGAAAACAAGTTTATATGTTTTTAAAATGGATAGTGGGTATCAATTTGCTATTTATATTTGGTTGGATGCATTTTAAAGAACAGTGTTACAGTTTTATTTTAAAATGTCAACATTTATGGCATACTAAAATAACATTGTTTATAACTGTAAGCTCATAATGAAAAATTGTAGATGCCAACTTAAAAAATGTACAAAGGAGAAAAAAAATGTATGAGCAAGTACCTGATTTTTCACCTTTTTTTAAGGCAGTATTCCAGCAAAAGGTATGCAGACTACTAATATGGGCCAGGCGCCTAGGCAAAAGGCTGCCTCACCTGGCTTCAGGTGGTCTCACAGGAACTGTTCCCCGCAATCTCAGTCTCCCTTCCACCTGGTGAGCCCTGGGGTGGTGTGGGTGATGAGAGCACCAGCCTCGCTCCTCTTCAGGCTTTCCCTGGTCTGGAGCACTCTGCCCTCTCCTGTTTCTCAGCCAGAGGCTGCTGGTCTGTCGGGTGCTTCACCCTCGTACCCATGGCTTCTCCCTCTCTCTCAGCTCCCTTGTTCTCCACAGTGAAAGTGTTCCTCACTTGTTAGACCTCACTTCTTCCAGAAACACTCCTTGCAGAAACACTCCTTGATTCCCCTTTCCTATTTTCCTTTAGAATGGTGTCTCTTTCCCCTTTCATTATAAAAGAGAAGTTAAGAAATTAAGGGAAAGGGTAGTCAAGTTAGAAAGTAGAAAAAGTCCCTGGGATCATGGAGAGGTCCAGGTAGATGGAGGCAGCTTATTTTTTTGGCTTCTTTGTTTGAACAGGGCTTCTAGAGGTTTGTACCTCTGAAATATGGAGTCTCAGTAGAAATACTATTGAATTCAATTGAAGCTGAAGTCCAGTTCAAATTTCACCTTACCTTTGAATTCTCCTTTGATTTCCCAGACCTGCTGGGGCTTATCTTCCTCCAGATTCCTTGTGCACTTAGAGTCTGTTCTCTGCAGTTTAGAGTGTTATCATCACCATCATGCAATTTTTGTTAATCATTTGGATATGTAGCATTTTTTATGACCAGATTGTAAGTTCTAGGCAAGTAGAAGTTCCTGTTTATTTTTTGTCTCCCTATGGCACCTAGTACAGCACTAACTGTAACACATATTCAATAAATACACCTCAGTTAATTGTAAAAGGGGGAGTAATTGTTGGGGAGTTATGGGGTTGAAATCTGGATTTGTCATACTTCACTATATGATTTAGGGCCATTTGTGTATAGTCTGCATCTCTTGATTCTTCATTGATAAAACATGAGTGACAGTGATAATTAATAGTATTAGGAAAGGTCCATCTAGCCAAGGCTATGGTTTTTCCAGTAGTCATGTATGGATGTGAGAGTTGGACTGTGAAGAAAGCTGGGCACCGAAGAATTGATGCTTTTGAACTGTGGTGTTGGAGAAGAAGACTCTTGAGAGTCCCTTGGACTGCAAGGAGATCCAACCAGTCCATCCTAAGGGAGATCGGTCCTGGGTGTTCATTGGAAGGACTGATGTTGAAGCTGAAACTCCAGTACTTTGGCCACCTCATGCAAGGAGTTGACTCACTGGAAAAGACTGATGCTGGGAGGGATTGGGGGCAGGAGGAAAAGGGGATGACAGAGGATGAGATGGCTGGATGGCATCACCGACTCGATGGACGTGAGTCTGAGTGAACTCTGGGAGTTGGTGATGCACAGGGAGGCCTGGCGTGCTGCAATTCATGAGTTGGACATGACTGAGCAACTGAACTGAACTGAACTGAATCACTATGGGCCCAAATCATTAATGTACCTAACATTTCTATGAGAAATATATTACACTTCTTAATATTGTTTTCATTGTATATGAGAGGAATAATAAAATAATCTGTCCAGGGACACTCATAGTAAAGAACAGTGTGGATCTGAAACCAGACCAAGTCCCAAATATTTATCCAACATGTGATACTGCCCACGTCCGATGTATCTACCTCAGAGTTAAAGATTCTAGGTGAGTAGAAGGCACTGGGTATATTTTTAAAAAAGTAAAAAAGTGATACAAAAGTTGAATTTAGTTACTGTATTTGGAAAGCATTTTTACTTTTCTCCCCAGCTTTGTTGAGGTATAACTGAAACATAACACTGTTCAAGGTGTGCAGCAGGTTGATACAATACATTTAAAAATTACAAAATAATTACTGCACAGTGTTAGCTATACCACCTCCATCCCATGACATAGTTACCATTTGTTTTTCCTGGTGAGAACACTTAAGATATACTCTCTTAGCAGCATTCAAGTATGTGATACAGCTATAATCAATCCCTGGTAACTTCCACTCTTTCTCTGAGTTTGTCTTTTTAGATTCCACATTTAAAAACATTTTAATTTTTTCCAGTTCGTAGGTTATCTTTTTATTTATGGTTTCCTTTGCTGTACAAAAGCTTATAAGTTTGATTAAATCCCATTTGTTTATTTTTTGCTTTTCTTTATATTGCCCTAGGAGACTGACCTAAGAAAACATTGGTACAGTTTATGTCAGAGAATGTTTTGCCTATGTTCTCTTCTAGGAGTCTGCTGGTATCATGTCTTATATTTAAATTTTCAAGCCATTTTGAGTTTCTTTTTGTGTCTGATGTAAGGATGTGTTCTGATTTCATTGATTTACATGTGGCTCTTCAGCTTTCCCAACAACATTTGCTGAAGAGACTGTCTTCTCCCCATTATGAGTTCTTGCATCCTTTGTCAAAGATTAATTGTCCATAGGTGTGTGGGTTTATTTCTGGGCTTTCTGTTCTGTTTCATTGATCCATATGTCTGTTTTTGTGGCAGTACCATGGTGTTTTGATTACCGTAGCTTTGTAGTATTATCTGAAGTCTGAGAAGGGTATGCCTCCTGCTTTGTTCTTTTTTCTGTGAATTGCTTTGGCAATTCTGTGCCTGTTATCATACCATGTAAATTTTCAAATTATTTGTTCTAGTTCTGTGAAAAATGTCATGGGTAATTTGATAGGAATCACTTTAAATGTATAGATTGTTTGGGTAGTTTGGCCATTTTAAGAATATTAATTCTTCCAATCCAAGAGCATGGGATATCTTTCCATCTTTGAGTCATCATCAGTTTCTTTTATTAATGTTTGTGGTTCTTAGCATATAAATCTTTTACCTCCTTTGTCAGGTTACTCCTAAATATTTTTTGATGTGATTTAAAAGGGATTGTTTGTTTACAGTCCCTTTCTAGTGTTTCCTTTTTAGTGTATGATATGACCAACAAAGGCTTAATTTCCAAAATATACAAACAACTCATACAACTCATAACCAAAAAAAGAACCCAATAAAAAAATGGGCAAAAGACCTAAGTAGACATTTCTCCAAAGAAGACATACAGATGGCCAATAGGCACATGAAAGTAGGCTCATTGTTTCTAATTATTAGAGACATGCAAATCAAAACTATAAAGAGGTACCACCTCACACTGCTCAGAATGACCATGATTAAAAAGCTTATAAATAACAGATGTTGGAGAATGTGTGGAAAAAAGAGAATCCTCTAACACCATTGGTGGGAATGTAAATTGGTGTAGCCACTATGGAAAATAGTATTGAGGTTCCTCAAAAAACTAAAAATAGAGTTACCATATGATCTAGCAATCCCTTTTCTAGGCATATACCCAGACAAAGCTGTAATTCAAAAAGATACATGCACCCTTAGCTTTATGGCATCACTATTTACAATAGCTAAGACATGGAAACAAACTAGATGCCCATTAACAGATGAATGGATAAAGAAGATGTGTGTGTGTGTGAAATATTACTCAGCTATAAGAAAGAATGAAATAATGCCATATGCAGGAACATGGATGGGTCTAGAGGTAATCATACTAAGCGAAGTAAGTCAAAGACAAATACCATATGATATCACTTATATGTGGAATCTAAAATATTACACAAATGAACATATCTAAGAAACAGAAACATACTCAGAGATGAAGAGAACAGACTTGTGGTTGTCAAGGGGGAGGAAGGATTGGGGAAAGAAGGATTGAGAGTTTGGGTTTAGAAGATGCAAACTAGTATATATAAACAACAAGGTCCTACTCTATAGTACAGGGAAGTATATTCAGTATTCTGTGATAAACCATGATAGAAATGAATATGAACAAATATATATATGGCTTCCCAGGTGGAGCTAGTGGTAAAGAATCCACCTGCCAATGCAGATAGACATAAGAGACTCCAGTTCGATCCCTCAGTCGGGAAGATCCCCTGGAGGAGGGCACAGCAACCCACTCCAGTATTCTTGCCTGGAGAATCCCATGGACAGAGGAACCTGGTGGGCTATAGTCCATGGGTCGCAGAGTTGGACACGACTGAAGCAACTTAGTTCACACACAAAAGTATAACTGAATCACTTTGCTGTTCAGCAGAAATTAACACTAAACTAACTACTTAGATAAAACATTTTTTTAAAAGGAAAACATTTTACTTTTTAAAGGCAGTTGGCAATCTGCAGGTGAATAGAGTCAGGGGAATGCATGGCTATAGTAAATGAGAGGGAACAGAAGCTGTTCCAGTCACTTCTTGGCCTTGCAGAACGGCTTCAGAAAATAAACACTCTGAAAAATGCTCATTACTCATTCCCCTGATTGCCAAAGGCATTCAGCCTGGGAGCTGGTAGTGATGAACATCAGTAGGAGGAGGAGAGTACTTGTGTTTTTATTCTCATATTTAATTGATCTTAAAATTCTTGCCCAGCCCTTTGCCTTCTGCACAGTCCAGAGTCATGAATCCCGGATATGCGGCTCAAAAGAGAAGCACAGGACAAAATATTCCTTTTCTCTCCACCAATTTCCTGCCCGTGTTTCTATTCTGGGACCAAAGTACAGACCATTCCAGCTCAAAGACAGAGTAAGCGCTGCTCTCCTTGGAGCACGTGTGTGTGGCCTGACCCCACTGTGAGCCCCTGCAGGAGGGGACTGCATGTGCTCCGTCGCTTTTGGTGCTTCCTACTGGCTGACTTTTGCAACTAATTGTATCCATCTGTTTTAAAAGGTGAAAAAGAACTCCTGAACTTAGGCGTTCATTTCTACATTAATTACACTGATCCCAGGTGCAGCAGTGTGGTCTTAATAGTTGATAGCTGCAACACCCAAATCTGTGGTATCAGAATGTGACGTGCATATTTTAATTTGAGAAATAGTTTAACATTTTTAGATATTCATTTAGATGTGGTTATGCAGGTTAAACATAACATATGATCACTGCTTCTTTCATTGCTTCCAATTAAACCTTGCTTGTTAGTTTAACCTCTAGGTAATCCCATCAAACAATTGATGTCAAGGAAACACTGCCCACAGTAGCTTCGGATGAGTGGCCATTAATTTTAATTGCCTTGATATTAAAGATTAAGAAGTATTGGGACTAGCAGAATAGAAACGATCTGATGTCAAGCAAATCCACTTGCTAAAGCTTCCCCAGGCTGCTGGTGATATTAAAATTTTACTATGAGAATTAAATAAACCTTTATTAGTGATGACTGTTGTTTGATTGGTCCAGGGGTATGCATAAACACAGGATTCTTACATATCTGGAGATGAGACTTTCAATGGTATGGAGATTCCTCAATTATGAAACTGTTAATAAAGCTGTAATCTGATTTTCCTGGCTAGGTTTCATTAATGTATTATAGCTTCTCTGATTGTCAAGGTAATATTAACTACAAAGTATGGAATCCAACAGAGGATTGTTTAGAAGAAGAGAATTCTAAAATGGGCCTTTGTTGCTAAATTCAGAGTTGGGGAATTTTCATTAATTATGCTTAAGAAATGCCAAATTCCCTCTCAGCCAGGAATATCTCTGTTTCCACTATATATTCAATATTTAACTCTTTCAAAGGCCTGACAGTCTTAATCAGACAAGCTAGAGTGATGTTGTATATTGAAGGGAGTTTTTGTGTGGCAGCTCTCTAGGTCTGCCTTCTGAGCTGAGGACGTGCTTGTGAAAGGTAGGGTAGGCTTGTGAAAGTAAGGGCTATGAGAACTTGATTTAACAAGCATAACCAGAATGAATACCACTAGGGTTATTTTCAATCTTAATTCAGAACCTTTATTTTTAGAGACATAATTCTGGTATGGGGATGAATATCATAGTCACTGAGGCTGCCTTCTCCTAGTGCAAAAATCCCTCCCAGAGCATCTGTGTCCGTCCTCCTGGAGGCCTGGGCCCCAGGTTAGCATCATGTCAGTCCTCTCCCTCTCCCCTGGCCTCCACTGTGAGTCAGTGGCCAAATCCTGCCTATTTGTCTTCCATAACCTCTGCCCTTTCCACAGCTCCTGTTCCTCCAGGTCCAGGCCCTCATCACCTGTGTACCCACCTAACCTTGCCACCCAGTAGCACGCCCTACACTGTTGTCCCAAGCACCTGCCCCAAGCATACAGGGCCGAAAGAAGGCAGAGTGGAGTTGGGTCCCTCAGGTCTGTTTGAGAGCCTAATATTGTGACAGCCTAGATCCTGGAACTAAGGCCCGTACGTGGAATTGGAAGGGAACCAGATCTTAATTCTGAGTAAAGAACTGGGTAACCATTGGAGCTGCCTACAGTGGAGTCAGATTCGAAGTGAGTACCACGTCACTGGTGGTGAAGATGCCGTGACACAAACAGAAAACAGAGAAGGAGGCGCAGGTTTAAAGAACACCCAAGTTCCATTTGAGATCTGTTGAGCTGCAGCTTGTGGCAGAACATTTATAAGAAAATGTCTCAAAAATCAACTGAAATTCTTCATAGAAGTTAGGGATAGAGGTGGAAGTCTGGTTCACAGAGACCATAGTTGAAATTGTTAATAGAGATAAGATTGCTTAAGGAGAAAGAAGAGAGCTAAGAGCTTGAGTCTTAGAGAAAGTGTGTATGTGCATACAGACACACACACCCCCCATAGTGTGTCAGGGAAGGAGAAGCAGAAGCATAATGTCACAGGTGATAATTACAAGTGTCACATGGTGCTGAGTGGTAAAACAAGTTGAGAGAGAGAAGGTCATTAGATTTGGAACAGGTGTGAGGCCTGTGTGATGACAATCAACCACCTAGCCCTTGAGATTGTTAAGATGCTACTTGAGAAAATGTGTGCAAAAGGCCATGTGTAATGCTTGGTGCAAAGGAGATGCTTGTTAAATAGTTACTATTACCACCATTGTTTGAAATGAAGGAAAGAAGGGACACATAATCCTTCCTTGTGGGTGAGGGAGACGACAGTAGAACAGAAATGGCTAGGAAGGCCTGATCTGCAGCATATTTGCTTCCTGATGAGTTTTGGCTTGTTTCTGTCTGAACCTGTACTCATGGTACCTGCACAGGTCTTCAGCGAATGTGCTGGCGTGTGTGCATGCACATATGTGCTCACAGTGACCCCCCAGGATGGGACTGCGTGTGGGCAGCAACAGGCCAACATTGTCTTCCTCATGTGGCTCCCTTGCCAGGGCTCTCTAGCTTTCCCTGGAAGGATGAGCACCATGGTTTGAAGAATGAGAGATCTATTTCCAAAGCAATTAAAGGCTTGGCAGAGATGGTTAACCAGTGTGCCCACTGGTAGAAATTGGGTTGGAGGGCTCATATCACTCACTCCTTATCCTTTTCTCAGGGTCCCTAAATAGCTATTCAAGATGAAACTGTGACCCACTCCATCCGATACCATTGCAGCATGCTCCTTTGAAAGATGATTAAGAAATTATTAAAAAGTATTTTTAAACTGTTACTTTAGCAAGAGAGAGGTCAGAGCCTTTTACATAGCAAAGTGGGTACCTCTTCATACATTGCTGTGTGGGTTTTAGCTTCTTCTTTATATAGCTCAGCTCCCAGGTGCCTGAACACTCAATGTAACTAGAAGCAGTGCATCTTGGGCTGAAGTTTTGTTGTCAGTGAAATGTGATGAAATCTGCCTGTTGCCAAGATCCTCCTAAGAAATCTCTTCCATTTGTGCTGGTTGACATCATAAGTAGTTTGCAAAAGAAATAAATATATTCCACCTGATGAAATCAGCTGCTGATTCTGTATTTGCATTTGACCTTATTGAATTGCTTGAGTTTTCACGTTGTGACCTTCTCACATGTTAACTGGCAGAACTTGAGCAGCCATCTTGGCAGACGTACAGTATCTTCTAAGGTGGGAGACAAAGGGGTTTTTCATCCATTATTAATTGATGTTACTCTTTTCAGCAGACCAAACATGATTCTACGGTACAGCTGCCAAAATTATTCCAGACCCCAAAAGAACAAGTCATTCTTTCACAAATGTTTATTATTTACCTAACTTAACAAATGTTTCCTTTCATTTTTCAGCTCCTTTGGGAATGGGGGGAGGAGTAATCATTTATATATGAATTGGTATACACCAACTGAATATTTTTGATGAACAACACTTCCAGCCATTTTAGTAACTCCAAGAAATGGTCTTATTCCAAGAGTGTTGAGAGGTTTTGCCAAAAGAGTGAGCCTCAGCACCATTCTTCTTTATCCCCAAGATGTGATCACAGGCTAGAATCAAGTGTCTCCCAAGGTCTCCCCGGGGGTCCTACAGTCAGTAGCGGAAATTTGATTTTTGTTTGTTTCCTCCTTTGACCCTCGCTTCCCCTTACTCACGTCCCTGTAATTTACAGGTATCCAACTGGTTTGGCAACAAACGAATCAGGTACAAGAAGAATATCGGCAAGTTTCAGGAAGAAGCCAACCTCTATGCTGCAAAGACAGCCGTGACAGCCGCGCACGCAGTGGCCGCAGCCGTGCAGAACAACCAGACCAACTCTCCCACCACGCCGAATTCTGGTGCGTATGGGAGCTCGCTCCCTCCTCGGCTCAGAAAGCCGGAGGCCACACAGCCCCACCTCATGGGCCAGGACACAAGAGCCATACTGAGGATGCAGTGGATTCATAAAGATTCCTATTAAAATGCAGGCTTCTTCCTGCAATCAGTGAATGAGTGGATGACCAGAGGGCCTGTAAACCCACTGTTCATAGTGAGTGCCCCTCACTACCAGTAGAACCTGGAACTTTCACATTTAGAAGTGGTTTTTAATTCAGCAATGAGGCCCAGTGCTATCCCTAATGATTATTTTAACTATATTGTTCCATATGTCATTTTAAAATCCATAGTGGTGTCATTTTAAAAATCCATAATGGTCTGTCAATGAATGAGTGAAATAGCAAAAGCGGGATATTGACCTGTTGCTGTGAGCAGTGAGGCTGGAATGCTGGGGTTAGTACCACAGTGCTTTCTCCCCGATGTGGCTGCAAACTCGAGTCTGCGGTCCTTATATCTCCTCAGCACCTGTGCTGACTTGGTAGGCTCAGCACGTGGTTAGCTGATCAGGACGTGGTTAGCTGTGAGAGATATGGTAGTTAGTACATGGATGCAGTATCTTGGCTCCTTATACAATACATTTTGGCCAAATTTTTTTGTGGCATTTTTCATGGAATTGGAAATGTTAAAATTACTGGGAACTTGAGTAGCAATGAAAGATGTGCAGCTAGCCCAAACAGATGGGCTTGAGAAGCAATTCAAGGGGCTTTTCTAAGGAGATAATTTAAATATAATCTTTAAAAATTCAGAAAGGGAGGGTTTTTTGTTTGTTTTGATGTCTTCTTTTTCCCTCCATCCCACCCCTCCCCTCCAGGTTCTTTTTAATGGAACATGGAAACTGATTAAAGTTAGGCAGAGTGGATGGCTGAGAAAGAGCTTCAGGGACTTTCTGGAGGGCTAGTGGTTAAGAATCTGCCCTTCCACTCCAAGGGGCATGGGTCAGTCCCTGGTTGGGGAACTAAGATCCCACATGCTGCTTGGCATGGCCAAGTAAATAATAAATACCTTTTTAAAATAAAAATAAATAATAAAAAGTCTGGAGGAATTTTTTTTTAAAGCTTCAGAAAAATGTTTCTTCTCTGGGTAGTTGTCCACCATGACAGCTAATGATGGTGAAGAGCTCGCTTAATGACAGTCCTGGAGATAAATGAAAACAAGGGGATAGTTCCAAGCCAGTTGCTGGGTGTTTCTCTGTTTTGATTCTTCCTTTGTTTCATAGCTGGGTTTCCCCATCACTAAGACTTTTCTAGATGCAGAATTCACTCCTTGCAGTTATTCTCTATCCTCTTAGATCTAGAAATGCTTTATGTTGTACACAACCTTGCCCTTCTTTACCTCTTCTCCTTTCCCTGCCTCTGGGTCTTTGAGGATTATGTGTGTAGCTCTCTGTTATTCAGCTACTTAACTCTTTCCTTTCCAGGTTCTTCTGGTTCTTTTAACCTCCCAAATTCTGGGGACATGTTCATGAACATGCAGAGTCTGAATGGGGATTCTTACCAAGGGTCCCAAGTCGGAGCCAATGTGCAATCACAGGTAGGAGAAATGCCCCAGCTGGGGCCTTTCTAGCAGGGTAGGGTTTGGGCTCAAAACTCCTTCCTCTCGCCCCATGGAAGTGGTCTGCACATTGTGCAGAGCCTGTGCTGGGTGCTTCCAGATGTGACCCATCTGCCCCACCATTTAATTGAATGAGAAGTCAAGTGAACAGTGACTTTGGATGATTCAAATTTGATACACTTTGTGAATGCATTCGGCTCTGGCTTGAGCTCATGGAGAGGGGTTGGGTGCATCTAACTTCTGTAATAAAATAGAAAAATCATGTGTGCCAGTGTGTGTATGGTTCTAAAACATATTACTCTGTTTCATTTCTGTATTTTTTTAAAGTCAGAATGCAGAAACCTGAGTTCTTAAAGTATATTCCAGGTTCAGCTGTTTTTCTAATCCTCTTAATGGAAAGCAACTACTTGTTTTTATGCATATTTCGGGGATGTGTGTGTGTGTGAGAGAGAGAGAGAGACAGTATATATATTTATAAGTAGTTTTTACCCATAGCCACACACATTTGGTTGGTGTAGATGAAAAGTTTGCATTGCCATGAAGCTGTTATTGTTTAGCTGGCATGAGAAACAGATGTATGAGTTTAAATATGCAAAGAATTGTTGAAATTCTGCCAGTCACATTTGATTGATAAATTTGTCTCTCATTCAAGATGCTAAACCCTCGTGGCACACATAATTCAAATTGTTTCCTTTTGTAAGTGATGATGTTGTAATAGTTTGGGGATGATGAATTTTGTTTTGTCTCACTTCTAGGTGGATACCCTCCGTCATGTTATCAATCAGACGGGAGGCTACAGTGATGGCCTTGGAGGAAACTCACTGTACAGTCCACATAATTTAAATGTGAGTACCCTGGGGAGCATTAATGTGAGTACTCTGGGGAGCCAGATGTGAAGGGCTGTAGGAACAGTGTCAGGTAAACAGTGACTAATAAATTAATGGCCATTTGACTTGGCTTCTCATCTTTCTGGCAAGTGGGGGAAGGCGGCAGCTTTACTATACTTTTATGAACCTAAACACTGAGGTCACCTTCATACCATTAGAAGTTCTCACAGAGGCCCAGGGTAGCTGGCCTTCTGTCATCAATAGAGACTTAAGCATTAGTCCATTAAGATGCCATCTTCTACTGGCCGTGCTGTGTTCCAGGGAGATGGTGAAAACAGGTCATTTATCTTAGACTCCAGCAGTAGGAAAAATTCCCAAACACAGCTCAGGTGAAGGGGATGAGGGCCCCATGGAGACTGACACACCAACCTAAACAAAGACTCCTGTTCTTAAGAGCAACATGATACATTGTCCGTGTCCTTGGGGAACAGGCGTGTCCTTGGGGAACAGGCTCAGCCTTTGTAACCGCCTTTCAGTTATCACTTATGGAGGGAATAATTCAAACTTTTGTAACCAATTGACCAAAACTTTACTTTCCCCTCCCGCCCTGACATGGATGGAAAATAGCAAACAAAGCACCTGAAAGGCAGTCGATAGGGGTGGGAGAGGGGGGACTGGTCCCCAGGGTAGAGAGGTAGACAGAATTCAGGATTTCAGACCAGGGAGGAAATGAACTGCCCAACACATAGAGTCAGCAAGAAAATAGATAAAATTCTCCCCTTTTAGGGCCTAGCTTGCTCTGAGAGTAAATATTAATGATTTAAAAAGTGATTGAGGATGTTCAATTGTAAAAGGAAAAAAGGACCATTAAATACTCAAATCTTTTACATTGGAAATGTCAAATCTTTCTTTTTGGGTTTATAAATAACTCATAATAACCCACAACAAACCATATAAAAAGCCTTTTAGTTGCATTTCTCCTTTCTCATTTAAGTGTTTTGAAATGCTTCAGAGAATGTGCGATATCCTTATCAACATGATAAAATATGAAACTGTGATTGCCTGCAGCATTTTACAGACATGAATTCCATCTTCACTGATGAGGCTTGATAAGGCGCTGTTGTATAATACAGTGCATAATCTCAAACCACCAGAGTAAGGATTAATTTATTTTGAAAAAAAGAATGCTTGCTGACAACCTCTCCTCCAGCTGCCACGCTGGGTAAAAATATTGTACATTTGTTGTTTATAAATTTGGATAAAAGAGGAATGATGTTTACTTCAGATGGAATATCTTTAGACTTATATCTGCGTAAGAGTTTTTCTTTTTCTAAGCAGATTTTCACACCTGAGGGGTGAGAGCAGCTTACCTTTGAGATAGAAAAGAGGATTTCTTTGCGTCCACAGACACACACATACACACACACGTGCTTGTCAGCATCCAGCCTACACAGCTGAGGCTTTGAAGATAGACCGCCATAGCTTTATTTATTTATCTTCCTAACCTGGATTGAATGCACCTCCAGCCTGGAAAACCCTTTTCCCTTCAACTCTGGTCAGCTCTGTGAGGTAGTTTGGTTCCTCTCTCTACCCTCTCCTTGCCATTTCTCTGTGGACCTACGGGGAGGAAAGGTGCTTTTTATGCAGGACCCTGCATTTAATCTGAAGACTTAGGGGTTCCCTATGAACAACATGTTGGGAGAAGGAGAAATTCCTAGCCCAAGGCTGGGTGAGGAGTCTATAGACAGTGTTCTTAGTTAGCCTGGCAGCACAGGCCTAAAAAGAAAGCATTTTGGGTGGACTCGTGAAACAAGTTGCAGGTGGATGTCAGCGAGGCAGGTGGATGTGCGGGAGGCAGGAGGCCCCCGCCCCGCACCCTCACTGGTCCTGGGGCTCCGGGTCTGGGGGCCGTGCGGCAGGAGGCTGGCCTGTGCCGCAGGCTCTGGGTGTCAGCCAGCTCCCCTCGCCATCTCTCCAGAAAGGCCTGCCCCGTCACTTCCACTCAGTGTTCCCCAGCTCACCAGTCCAGCACCTCCCTCTTCTTGACTGACATAAAAATATGTAGCGACAAGCTGTCTGCCACAGCAGAAATCTGATCAGACATTGATTTCAGCAATTGCCTCTATAGGCCGAGACATAAGGCAAATTTGTTTCTGAGCACTGTTGCTGCCGGTGCAGGTCTGAGGCAGGAAGGGCCGGCGGCCTGTGAGGAGTGCTAGCGACAGCCGAGTAGGAGCTCCACTTACAGATAATTGGAATCCGGATTCGAATAGTGTGTGCACCTCCATGGTTCATGCATTTTCATTCTACACGATCCTATTTGGAAGGAATTTCTGGCCTTCATTTTCCAAGGGTTATAGGATCTGGCTGTCAGGGATGTTTAGAAAAAGGTTGGGGGGAACTTCTTCTCTATGGAAACGAGGATTAAGCTGGGTTGAGGTTTGTAGTTTGTGGAGCTCAAGGTCTTGCCAAAGCATTGCATTGAGCTTCTCCACTGCTCCCTTCTTACAAGATTTTTTTTGAGTCACTTGATTTTTACCAGCAAATCAAAGACCAAGCGAGGTGCCAGCTCCAGACCAGCTGAAGCCCTCCTTCAGCGTGCTGACTTATTGCCAAGTCTTTACTTGGTAGGATGGATTTGTTTTACATGCATTTAATCCCACTTTAACACATGCTTCAAACTCCTGCCAAAGTGGGTTTAGAAAATACATTTTGCTAATGCGTCTTTGCTCTCATGTTGTCATCAGGGTATTTTCAGTCGGAGAGTAGAATTAATATGGAGACGTGCACCGATGAACTGTGCTTCTCCTTTCAGGCTAATGGAGGCTGGCAGGACGCAACAACTCCATCTTCTGTGACTTCTCCTACTGAAGGCCCAGGAAGTGTGCACTCCGATACCTCTAACTAATCTCCGGCAACACTTTTCCCTGAGCTGACATGCCTTGATCCGTGCATTCAGAGCAATAGGAGGAAAAGGAAAGCGCTTTTTGTAGCCCACCATCTACAGCTTTACTGTAAAACCTTGTCTTATTAGAGAACTTGGTAAATCTGTTTTTTAAGGAATCATAATCATTTGTATTTATACTTAAAAAACACACAATGTTAAAAAAGCACTTTATCCAATTAGGCCAAGGTTTAACATTGTTGACAGTCCTGTAGCTATTTTATCATAATTTATTATCAATATTTTACATGAATGGTTTCTCACTTGCCAATTACTTGGCCTTAAGGGTAAAAAAGTACCATATTGCTAAACCTCAATCGTTAAAGCAGATACAAAGACTCACCTCACCTAAATTGAACTTCTTGCATATTTCCATCGCAGACTTGGATTGTCCTTCTTTCATATCACTAATGGAGTTGGAATAAAGGAGCTGTTTGGCTAACTGTTAATGATGGTTGTGTTTAAGAATCTTCCTCGTCACACTTGTGTTTCGATTTCTT
>SJYQ01000576.1:313000-323708 GCA_006410935.1 Redunca redunca | reverse complement strand
AAAAAAAAAAACACAACTTCTCTTAGCATACCTTTGAAAACTAAACTGATAAGATGTAAGACCAACTAGAAATCCTTTAGCCGGATTACACATTGTTTTTTGTTCACATTGTCAGAAACTCCATGTATTTACATGTCCATCTGTTGCTAAAGCTTTGTAATAAAAGAAGTCGATAGCAGGTAATTGGCCTGTTTACTATATCTCGAGGAAATCGACTCACAGGAAATCAGATTAATGTTAATCAGTTGCAGCAAATTGTCTCTGGTAATACAACTGTTTTACTATTTCAGTTGGTCGAGCCAGGCAAAACGAGGGCTAGGGCCACCGTTCGCATTAATCTTGAGGCAGTTACACTGTGAGAGTAAACTTTATAAAATAGATTGCCCTCAAAGCTGTCCTCCCTTGAGCAGGCTCTCGCCTGCCTGTAGGAATCTCTCCCCGGCTAAGCAGTTATCTGCATGATTCAATTAGCTTATGGGTCAGCCTTTCTTATCTCTGTACACAAAACCATCGCTATGCTGTATGGTTTTGCAAAAATATCCTGTGGAAACCAGACACACATGCACACACAAATACATCTCTTTAGAGTCTAGAAACACACATTTCCTGAGACCCACCCCAGGGCTCCTCTCAGGCCAGCCTAGTGAGAAAAGCACATAGTGGTGTTGGAGATTCACACGATGACTGCCAACACTTAAGAAGGGAAGGATATGAGTCTGTATTCTGGGGAGGCCTCAATGAATACAGCAATTGCTTTCCCAGAAGCTAGTTTCGGAGGCACTTGTACATAACTCCTTCTCTGCTCTTCAGTACCCCTCTAGCGGAGGCCAGCAGTGCCCTGGCTTCATAGATAAGGAAACGGGGGCAAGGCTTGGGCCTCAAGGCTCTTAGGTCTCCCTCCAAAGTGGGTGAAATGTATTGATCTGATAGATTTCACCAGGCTTTTTCTGGGGTAAGAAATGGGTTAGGCTCCCAATCCAGAGCACATTGAAATCAGGCCTCTACCCTCAAGGGGCCAAGCTCCTGGACCTAGCCCTTGTTCAGAAAGCAGACAGGGTGCTGGAGAGACTGATAGGTGTCTGAACCCCAAGACAGGGGAAGTGAGGACCCCACAACCCATTCACAAGTTCAAAGAACACAGCATCAGAGCGCCACCAGAAACACTCCATTGCAGATTAGGGGGCCTGTCCACGAATCCAGCTAGATGCACAAGGGTACACGGGGGCTTCTATGACACGACGTGTACTTTTGTTACCGACACTGTGTACTTGCGTCCACTTGCCGACACACAGTAAAGCCAATCGACTGACACCGGGTTGTGGGGAAAGGAAAGGACAGCGTTTATTGCAGGGCGCCAAGTAAGGAGCTCAGGATAGCAAGTGCTCAAGAAGCCTGAACTCCCTGATGGGTTTCAGCAAAGCGTTTTTAAAGGCCAGGTGAGGGAGGGGCATCCCAAGGTGAGAGATCAACTCCCACACAATTCTCTGGCTGATGGTAACAGGGCAGTGTCACAGGGGTTAACATTATCAATCCTTAGGCGCCAGTAGGTCTGGGGTCTACGGGCTACGTGCTGGTGATTGTCAGGTAGTTAATTTCTTCCATTTGGTGGTGGTTTTAGCATCTGCAAAACAGTTCAGGAAATGTGCCTCAGACACTATTATCCAGGGCCTTTGGAGAGGAGCTACAGCAGTGGCTACAAGGAGGGGGTCTGTCCCAGGAAGACCCCACAGGGTCCTGCTCCATTACACTTTCAGGAATTTCTGGAGCCTGTGTCTGAGGAGCTCTGCTGGACAAAAGGTACGCGGGTGGCATGGAAGCCTCTAAGGACAGCGGACCAGGTGGGCTTGCCAACTGGTTAGAACTTCTCTGCAGCGCTGACTGGGCATCAGTCTGGTGCCAGTCCCGGCCAGAAGCCAGGGAGGGCAGGACGGGGTTGTAGAGCCCCCTTCCAGCACCTTACTGAGTAGAGGAGGTGGCAAGGGGCTAAGTCTCTCAGATGCGGAGGTGTTTGGGGTGTAACATACACGTTGGTGCTGAGGGAAAGGGGCCTTTTCCGCCGGGGCTGACAGCTCTAGCTCACCAGCATCTCCGCAGGTAAACTCTGTACATTGCTTAGCGTTTCCCATGGAGTCCCACGTTGTGGGTGCTAGCCACCCATCTTCAGATGGGGGATTTGAAGCTCAAAGAGGTGACATCACCTGTCCAAGTTTTCCCACAGAGCTGGTGAGTGCCCCGTGGAGGCCCCCTGGACACTTTGAGCCACCACCTGGAGTGGGACAGAGAGAGGGCCCTGTGAGCTAGCAGGGGAGAAAAGGAAGGCCCCTTGCTGGGCGATGTGATCAGAGGAACCATCCCCCACTCCAAATGCCTTAGAGCTTGCAGCCCTCCTACTTCTGTCTCTCTGGGCCCCCTGAGGACATGCGTCCTGTGGGGCAGACGGGACGTGTGTCACAGACAGTGCAGGACAAGGGACAAGGAAGACCCTCGGCTTGGGCAGCCCTGGGGGCTAAAGGAGGCAAACAGAGCTGGGACGGTAGCTGTCCTGGTGTGTGTTGTGATGCTGCGCACAAGGGCCTGTGCCCCATGGGGGCCTGTCCAGGCTGCATGCAGCTTAGCCCTGGCTCCTGGGCCCTCAGCCCACTGCCCACATGGCCCCTCCTCTGTGTGGGAGCAGGTCACACCCCCAGGCACGGATTTGGTTTTTGTTGTTTAAAGATGGACCGTTTTCTTCAGTTATTTTTGACTGCATGGGCCGTCCTTGCTGCGCACAGGCTTTCTCTGCTTGTGCGTGGCGGCTGCTCTGCATTGCACGGGCGTCTCACTGCAGAGGCTTCTCTTTTTGCAAAGCACGGTCTCTAGGCTGTGTGGGCTCAGTAGTCGCGTCACGTGGACTCAGTCGCTGTGGCTCCCCGATGCTAGGCTCAGTCATTGTGGCGCACGGGCTCAGCTGGCCCACGGCCTGTGGGATCTTCCCTGACCAGGGGTGGAACCCGTGTTCCCTGCATTGGCAGGCAGACTCTTAACCCCTGGGCCACCAGGGGAGTCCACCAGGCGCAGGTTTGAACCTGGGCTCTGCCTCCTCCTGGCTGTGTGACCTCGGGTGAGGGACTGGACCTCCCTGAGCCTCCTCACTCTCTCTTCTCGGACCTGTGCTTCTGTACCCATCTCCCTGGTGAACGCCTGTCCTTTGAGGCTGGGCCCAGGAGACCGTGTCCTCCCATGGAGCCAGGCCCTTCCTTTTCCCTCCGGTACCGCTTTATCACCGCTCCAGGACATCCAAGCAGAAACCTACAGAAGGAGGTTCAGGAAGACCAGGAGTGAGCCAGGGAGTTGGGGTTTGGGGAGTAGAGGCCAGAGGGGGTGAACCAGGCAAGGAGAAGGGCCTGGGCACAGGCCAGGGTGGGGCATGGTGAGCAAAAATATCGTGGGTGCCAACGTGGATGCTTGCTCCTCCGTCCCAGCTCTCTCCAAATACAGTGGCCTCGGGAGGAAGTTTCTAGCATTTGCTCCAGTTTACAGATGAGGAAACTGAAGCTACTTGGCCAGATACACACAGAAATGGAATATGAGTCTGATGGAATATGTGTGTGCTAAGTTGCTCAGTCATGTCTAACTCTATGTGACCCCATGGACTGTAGCCCTCCAGGCTCCTCTGTCCATGGGATTCTCCAGGGAAGAAAACTGGAGTGGGTTGCCATGCCCTCCTCCAGGGGATCTTCCCAACCCAGGAATTGAACTTGTATCTCTCATATCTCCTGCACTGACAGGCGGGTTCTTTATGAGACTGTGCAAAACCCCACATTTTCCACTGTTTGTGTCCAGTTGTCTCCTAGTGTCTCTTTCTTGTCATGCTGGACAGGCTTGGAGATGGAAACTGAGAGAGAAGGGGATGGGGACCAGCCATTCCCCTCAACACAGAGCCATCGGCTCTCCTCCCCAGGCGCCTGGGACCCCAGGGACCCCCTCAGGAGGCGGCCATGTCCACAGGCACTTCAGGCCAAGAAATGGCCGTAACATGTCCCCGCTGGGCCTGGGGGCCCCGCCCCACGCACAGTGAGCCCACCTCCCCGCGGTCTTGATCACTCATCTGTTCCAGGCTCAGCCGGTGGTCATGGAGCCTCCTTCCAGCTGGGCCGCATTAAGTGCATTGCTGGGAGTCACCACCCAGCCAAGCAGGTACTGGCCTCACCACAGAGACGACAGCAGATGCCCAGGGTCCTATGTGGCCCTGTGGAGAGGAAAGCACCGTGACTTAGCACTCATGAATGGGGGCTCCGGGTGAGACCCCCGTGGGGGGATCCTGGCCCTGCTTCGCACCTGCTGTGTGTCCTTGGGCAGGTTCTATAACCTCTCTGTACCTGTTTTCTTTGCTGTCAAGCACTTGCCTCCCAGCATCATAGGGAGGATCAAGCAAGTTGGTACCAGTGCAGGGTCCTGTGTGTTGCAGGGGCTGAGGCCAGCTGCTCTTACTCTCTGTTCATCCACAGCTTGCCTTGTGCTGATCATTTGCACTCGAATTCCAGCTTGTGTCCCCCTTCACTTGCTATTAGCAAAACCCAATTCTTCTGCCCCCAGGTAGGCTCATCGCTTTCCAATCAGCATGAGATGGTGTGAAGAGTCAGGCCAAGTTCTGCCACTTTCTAGCTTTGTGTGAACTTGGGTGTGTCACCACTCTCTCTGTGTGACCTCAGTTTCCTTATCTGTGAAATGGGGAGAATGTGTTCCCACCTTCCTGGTAGGGATGTCATAATGATTAATGAGTTGCGCTCACGGTGCCTGGCCCATAGGATGGGGTGGGTTCCCTTCTTACTGTTACACGGTGCTCCAGGTGATACGGGAATGCCTGGTCATCTCTGCTTCCTCTGGCTAGAATGATCAATTCCAGTCAGCAAAGAGATGGCCAGGGGATGTCACCCACTTAGTGAGGATCCTGGGGAGATTTGGCCTCTTCAATCCACCTACTCTGGCCCGCTTGCTCCCAGCCCTCAAGACTGGCCTCAGACCTTGGCCTCACCTCTCACCACCATCGCAGGAGATAATAAAAGGCTGATTCTTTTTTTCCTGGTAAAATTTCAGCAGAAAGTGTACGCATCATTAAATATGGAAATCCAGAATTTTATTAGCAATCTGCTAGATCTGAACTGACGCCAATTAAACAAAAAAGATATCATTTATAAAAAGGCAGAGTTCAACTTGTATTAAATATGAAATGCAATTTTCTCCTGGTTTTGATTTATTACTGGTGGTCCATTGTTCAAAGAAGCATGTTATATTTCAATAGAGAAATATTGTTTATTCATTAATATTTTAAAACGGGCTTATTGCTGTGCATGGCTCTCACCGAATGAAACTTATGATTTAAAACATGAATTAATAAACACATTTGAAAGTGTTAGACGAGATCACAACCTCTCATTTTTCATTTTCCTGGGAGCATATTAAATTTTTATAATTCTGCATCTACAGTTTTTTCTTTTAAATAAAGATGCAGATTCCGAATTACTCTGCTAATTTCAGGTAACCAGGAGCGAAAAGCAATATCGTGGGGACCCATGTCAGGATCACAGAATCCCCAAGAAGACACTCAGGTTTATTTTTGTAATATTCATAAATCAAAATAAATGAGCTTTGTGCAGGAGGCAGCATTCACGTGTGTGAGGATGCTGGCTGGGCTGGGTGCATGCTTTGGGGCTGTCTGTGTGTGCAGGTGGGCTTAAAGTGTCCACGTTCACAGGCACACATGTGTGTGCTTAGATTTGGGTGTCCACCAAAACATATGCATGGCAGCCTAGATTTTTGAGTATGGGCAATCTCAATGCGGGCTTCCCTGGTGGCTCAGAGGTTAAAGTGTCTGCCTCCAATGCGGGAGACCCGGGTTTGATCCCTGGGTCTGGAAGATCCCCTGGAGAAGGAAATGGTAACCCACTCCAGTATTCTTGCCTGGAGAATCCCATGGACGGAGAAGGCTGGTAGGCTACAGTCCATGGGGTCACAAAGAGTCGGACACGACTGAGCGACTTCACCCTCACCCAGTCTCAATGCATCACAAGTGTTCGTTCTGATGGTCACTCACTCTTGATTGAGCACCTACTGTGTGCCAGGCACCATGCTGGTTACTGAGGGGGAGATGGTTACAGGATGATCTCCCTGCTTTCGCCTTCCACCCACCTGCGTGCACAATCTCCCCACCAGGGGCTGGGGTTGCCAAGTTCCCCACAGTTCCCCCAGCACCAAAAATGATGCCTCCTGATGGGGAAGTCTTGGGAAATATGGGTTGATGTGCAGGTGAACTGAAAGTTTGGGAAGGGAGAGACATTCACGGGCTGGAGGTGGGAAAGGGCTTCTATGAAGATGATGTGAGCTCAGCCAGGAGGAAGGCACAGATGGGATGGGGGACCCTGGGAGGTATGGAAGGGTTTCCCTGATAGCTCAGTTGGTGAAGAATCTGCCTGCAGTGCAGGAGACCCTGGTTCGATTCTCTGGGAAGATAAGCCGGAGAAGGGATAGGCTACCCACTCCAGTATTCTTGGGCGTCCCTGGTGGCTCGGCTGGTAAAGAATCCACCAGCAATGTGGGAGACCTGAGTTCAGTCTCTGGGTTGGGAAGATCCCCTGGAGAAGGGAAAGGCTACCCACTCCAATATTCTGGCCTGGAGAATTCTGTGGACTCTATAGTCCATGGGGTTGCAAAGAGTCGGACACATGGGGGATGTGGAGGTCCAGGTAAGACAGAAAGGTGCCGCCTGAGGACAGGGAGTGACTGCCCCAGCCTGGCTGAGTCCCCCTGAACGCTCTATGGGACACGAACTGTCCTTGCTCCATTTCATAGAGGGGGAGGCACAGGTCTAAGAGGGAAGAAAGTTGCCTCTGGGTGGGGGCTGAGGTTCACGCCTCCTCTGAAGAGGTGAGAGAGGGGAGGTAAAATCTGCCAAATTGAGTAGTGGGGTCGGGTTGCCCCAATGTGTGGGGGAAGGTGGGGATTTGGGGAGCCTTCAGGAAGCCATTTACAGAAGGAAAAACTGTGGGTGGTGAAAAAGCAACCGCTTCCCCAAGCACTGGCTCAGGAGGAACTTCGCCCAGCATGACCTGGGGAAGTAGAAGCCCAAGAAGGTCACGAAGGCCCCCTGGGAATGGCTCACACATGCAGGGGTCTCCCCAGAGTGGACCTGCTGGCGCTGGGTATATGCTTCTATACTTTAAAAATTATTCATTTTTTAATTTATTGGGCTGCACAGGGTCTTAGTTGAGGCATATTGGATCTTTAGCTAAAGCATTGAAACTCTTAGTTTTAGCATGTGGGATCTAGTTCCTTGACCAGGGATCGAACCCAGGCCCCCTGCATTGGGAGCTCGAAGTCTCAGCCATTGGACCACCAAAGAAGTCTGTGGGTATGTGCTTCTCGTGAACTTTACTGGGCAAGGCCAAACTGCTTTTGTCATACCAATTTACATTTCAAAGTCCTTGCCAACTTCTGGTATTTCAAATTTATTCCCAATCTGCTGGTTTGAAGATGATATGTCTTTGTGATTTTAGTGCAAATTTCTATGCTTACTAATGAGGTTGCACCACTTTTCCTGGTGTTTGTTGATTAATTTGAGTTCTTTCTTCTGCAAAGCACCTATTGAAGCTGTTTTCCATTTTTTGTTTGTCTTTTTCTTACTGATTTGTAGTGTTTTAATGAACAGTATTACAGTGCTTAATTTGAATGAATAAAGCAATTTTTTTTTTCCTTTTTAGTGACTGCTTTTGTGTATGGCGTGAGGTAGGGGGTCTGGTTGTTCCAGCATCATTTATTGGAAAGTTCGTCTTTCCCCCAATGATCTGCCATGTCACCCCCATCACTCATCAAGTGCCCACCGATGTGTATAGTTTCTGATGCTAAACTGCATGTCTGCCTTGGTGCTGGTGGCACACTGGCTTAACTCTCAGGGCTTTGGGGTTGATCTTGGGCGCTTATAAAGCAAGTTGCTCTCACCTTGTTCTGTCTCAGCAATATTCTGACCATTCTCGGCCCTTTATATTTCTCCATAAGTTTTACTATCAGCTTGTCACCTGTCACAAAAAATTTCTCTTGGGATTTGGATTTGGCTCACATTAGGAAAACTGATATCTCTAAAATATTGAATCTTTGAATCCATGAGCTAAATCTCCGTCTTCATTTCTTTAGATCTTGTTTAGAGTCTGTCAATAAAGTTTTATGAGTTTCTCCACCCAAATGCTCAGGCTCCCACTCGCTTGTGCTGGGTCCCTCAAATTTCTCTTTGTCTACATTTTCTCCCTCTGAGCCATGGCCAGGGGTCTGGCCTTCCCCAACGAAGAGGTCCATCCAGACGCAGTGCCACCCCTGAGAAGCTAGGTCCTCTCACTGGGACTGTGAAATCAGGCAACATCTCTTCTCCCCGCCTCCTTCTCTCTCCTTCCCTCTCCCCTTCCCCCCTTCCTTCCTTCTTCCTCTTGGTCCTTAAAAAAATTAATGGATTTAAAAATTTTTAATTTTATTTATTTTTGGCTGTGCTGGGTTTTGCTGCTATGTGGGCTTTTCTTTAGTTGTGGCAAGCAGGGGCTCCTCTCTAGCTGCGATGTGCGGGCTCCCGTCTAGCTGCCATGTGCAGGCTTCTCATTGCGGGGGCTTATCTTGTTGTACAGCGAGGGTGCGTGGGCTCCGTAGCTGCAGCTCATGGGCTCCAGGGCACAGGCTCAATAGTTGTGGTGCTCGGGCTTAGCTGATCCTCGGCATGTGGGATCTTCCCAGCCCAGGGATCAAACCTGTGTCTTCTGCACTGGCAGGCAGATTCTTTACCACTGAGTCACCAAGGAAGCCCTGGATTTAATTTTTTAGATTTTTAGATTTAAGTTTTTAGTTTTTTAATTTTTTACAGTTTCTACAGTAAAATTGAGTGGAATGTGTGGAGAGTTCCTATATACTCCCTCTCCCCAACATGCCCACAACCTCCTCCATGACCTACATCCTGAACCAGAGTGGTACTTTAGTTGCAGCTGGTGATACATCCTTATCACCCAAAGTTCATAGTTTATATTAGGGCTCACTCTTGGTGGTGTGCTTCCATGGGTTTGGACACGTGTATAATGGCATGTCTCCACCCTGCCCTGAATAATATCATACAGAATGGTTTCACTTTCCTGAAAAATCTGTGCTCTGCCTATTCATCCTGCCATCTTCCCTAACCCCTGGCAATCACAGATTCTTCAATGGTCTCCATATTTTGCCTTTTCTAGGATGTCGTATAGTTGGAATCGTATGTATATAGTATTTTCAGGTTTGGTTGACTTCTTCCACTTAATCATATGCATTTAAGGTTTTCATGGCTTGGCACCTCTTTTCTTTTTATTTATTTATTATTGTTTTAAGCAAAGAGACATTTTATTAGCCTCATTACGGCAATGCATCCCAGGAGGGGATGATCCTCAGAACAGGGCCCACTGAGCTGCAAGCAAATCATTTCTTTTTAGAGCTGAATAATATTCCATTGTTTGTACCACAGTTTATTTATGCATTCACCTAATGAAGAGCATCTTGGTTGCTTCCAAGTGTTGGCAATTATGAGTAAAGCTGCTGTAAACATCCACATGCTGCTTTTGGTGTGGACATACGTGCTCAACTCCTTTGAGTGAATACAAAGGAGAGCGACTGCTGGGCCATAGGATAAAAGTGTGTTTAGTGTGTTTAGACTCCTGGTGCCTCAGATGGTAAAGAATCTGCCTGCAACGCGGGAGACCTGGGTTCGATCCCTATGTCAGGAAGATCCCCTGGAGAAGAAAATGGCAACCCACTCCAGTAATCTTGCCTGAAAAATCCCATGGATGGAGGAGCCTGGCAGGTTACAGTCCATGGGGTTGCAAAGAGCTGGACACGACTGAGCAACTTCACTTTCATTTTACTGTGGTAGGAAACTGCCCAACTATCTTCCAAAACAGCTGTACCATTGGCATTCCCGTCAGCCATGAATGTGAGTTTCTGCTGCATTTGCTGTCTGTGTTCTAGATTTTGGCTGTTCTAGTAAGTACACTGTGGTATCGCTTTAATTTGTGAGTTCCCAGTGCTGTATGATGTAGAAATCTTTTGCTCCCTTATTTGCCGTCTGTATGTCTTTGGTGGGTTGTCTGCTCAGGTCTTTTGCTCATTTTTTTATCTAGTTGTTCTTTTTCTTATTGTTCAATTTTAAGAGATCTTTTGTATATTTTGGATAACAGTCTTTTATCAGGCTTGGCTTTTGAAATATTTTCTCACAATCTGTGGCTTATCTTTCTGTTCTCTTGACATTGTCTTTCAGAGCAGACATTTTATTCTTTTAATTTTTTAAAATTTATTTTTAATTGAAGGATAATTACAGTATTGTGTTGGCTTCTGGCATACCTCAACGTGGATCTGCCATAGGTGTACATATGCCCCCTCCCTGGGAGGTCTCCCTCCCCAGAGCAAACATTTTAAATTTTAGTGAAGTCCAGCTTATCAACTATTTCTTTCATGGATCATGCCTTTGTTGCGTCTAAAAAAGCCCACAGAGGTGTCTGCTCGTGGGTTTCTGCTCTGGGGAGTTATGATTCTCTGTGTTCACCTGTCTGTCTCTCCAGTTTGAGAAGTGGGGGCAGCTGTGTGCCCTGTGACGGGGTTGCTGCTTTTTCAGTTCGTTCAGCTTTTTATTTGTTGTTTGGATGAAGTGGCAATTCCTAAGCTCTTTTGTTTGTTT
>SJYQ01000576.1:242899-312765 GCA_006410935.1 Redunca redunca | reverse complement strand
TCCCCAGGCTTCCCCTCCCCACCCCTCCCCGCTTTCCCCTCCTCACAGGTTTCTCCCCATCGCCCCTCTGCCCACCTGGCCCACTGGCATCTGACTAATTTACACATTATAATGAAATTAGAGTTTTGAAGCCTTCAGCGATGGATGTAGGATCAAACAAGGACTCCCAGGATGTTCCTCCCGGCTGTTGGTGGGTCGCAAAATCAGAGCCGACATCTGACATGCTGGTGACCCCTGGCAGCCACCACGGTGAGCGGCGAGCCTCCGAAGGTCTTTGGGAAGCTGGCAAGTGTGCTCTGTGGCGTGCTTGTCCCTCCGAGGATGGTGACTTCTGTGCGTTTCTGAGCAGAGGTCACTTGGGGCTGTTTGACATATTGCACCAGCCTGGGTGCCAGGGGGTGACCTGTGTGTTTGGTGGGGTGGTTGGTCTGGGTGTGGCGCTGCTGTTCTTGGCCCACATGTTTATCATGGGGTGTGTATAAGGGTGTTGCCGGTGTGTCCGCATCTCAGGAGTGGGAAGCCCCTTTGAGATTTATTTCCTTTCTCAATAATATTTGCTAAGCACCCACTTTGTGCCAGATGTTTCTTCTAGGCACTGAGGATGCAGCAGAGGGTAAAACACACCCCCAGCCCCTGCTCTGGTATTGCTGACATTCTAGATGGAAACTCTGAGAAGGTGTGATGGATTGAATTAGGTCCCCTTGAAA
Organism: Redunca redunca; assembly: GCA_006410935.1. Taxonomy (NCBI): domain Eukaryota; kingdom Metazoa; phylum Chordata; class Mammalia; order Artiodactyla; family Bovidae; genus Redunca; species Redunca redunca. The sequence continues at coordinate 312,058 of SJYQ01000576.1, read as the reverse complement.
GAGAGGTTGAAGTCCTGATACCCAGAGCCTGTGAACACGACCTGACTTGGAAATACAGTGGTTGCAGGCAAAATCAAGTTCAGATGAGGTCCCACTGGATTAGGGTGGGCTCGCAATCCTCTGTGACTATGTCCTGAAAAGAAAACAAAGATACGAAGCCACAAGGAGAAGGGCGTGTAAAGACCAAGAGGAGGACCAATCACCAGAGGAGACTGGAGAGATGTGTCTATAAGCCAAGGGATTGAGTCCTGCCAGTCACCAGCAGAAGCTCAGAAGACGCACCATCACCATCCTTCCATCCTCACCATCACTATCACCTCCATCACCACCATTCTCACCATAATCACCACCATCATCACTCCCACCATCTCTATCCTTACTGTCATCACCACCATCACCATCATCACCACCATCCTCACCATCACCATCATCACCAACACCACCACCATCACCATCCTCACCATCACCACCACCATCACCATCATCACTACAACCACCACCATCCTCACCATCACCATCATCACCACCACCACTATCCTCACCATCACCAACACCACCACCATCACCAACACCACCACCATCACCATCCTCACCATCCTCACCATGTAAGAGAGCCTGGTGTTAGGTGACACGCCACCTGGGTTGGTTGATTCTTTAATGTGTGCGTTCATTCAGGACCTACTTGCCAGAAGCTCCTCTGTGCCAGGAACCAGGGCCAGGCAGCCTGGCCCCTCTCTGCAGCATCCTCCCCATCGCCCCCCAGGAGCCCCTAGAACAGGCCAGCCTGGTGCTGGCCTGGTTCCCCTGTGTCCCTGCCTCTGTGTCGGGGCAGGGGCTCTACCCTTTGTCTCCCTCTCTCTGTCTACTTACTTCCCGCCTTGGTCTCCTGGCCTCTCTGCTGCCCCCTGAACCCTCCCTGGCATCAGAGGAAAAGGCAGGGGCTGCAAGACCTATCTCCTGCGATTACTGAAAATTCATCTTCCTGTCTGTGAAACTCACAGAAATGGGATTTCAATTTTCCCTTAGAATTGTGGATCAAGAGAAAAAAAAAAGAGGCTGATATATATTCTCTCTGTCAAAGCATCATTCACTCTGAGGTTGACAGCTGGGGTGGTTATTATTAGGAGGGGTGTTTGCTGCCAGGTCACTGCCAAAGTGATCTCATGTCCACACAGAGAGGGGTGGGAGTGGGGCTGGGCCAGACAGGGATATGGGAGGAACTGGCCCTAGTATTAGGGAAGCTGAGGCTCAGAGAGGCCAAGGCTATAGGTCATCAAGAACTTGAACCCAGTGCAGGAAAATACTTTCAGATGGGGCTCGCTCGAGTCTCACAATTAACCACAGTTCTGACAGCAGCTGTGTGTTCCTGGCGGCTCCCTGTGGGCTGGTCTTGAGCTTGGCCATGCAAACGTGCCTTAAATTCTATTGAATTCCGGGGATCAGGAATTCCATGATTGCCATTTTATGGATCAGGAATCTGAGACTTACTCACTCCTCTCATGCCTGGGTTGCAGCAGTGAGAGAGCAGACTCCTGGACCCCTATTTAATGGTAGGTAAACCTGACGCTCCAGGGATCGCCCCCACCCCCACCCCGTGGGGCCTTCCTCCTGCCTGGGTAGAAGGGTGGTTCTGGAGCCAGACTCTGAGTCCAGTGGGGAAGCTGGAGGGTGGGGATTCCTGGGAATCAGGCCCAGGAGGGGCACTCTGGGTCTGGCTCTGTCCTGCAGGCGGCTCCCTGCATGGCCTCACACAGTCCCTGGCCCCCTCCAGGCCCCAGGGGAGCCGAGAAGGAGGGTCATGTTCCTCCCAGGGCCTATGGGACTCAGGGAGGGTGTGGGCAGGGGAATGACACAGCCTGGAGGACTCGGAGGGTCAGGGGAGGAGGGGTCAGAGAAGGGGAGAACAAAGGCTGAAGGCTTCCTTGGCCCTGCAGAGGAGTGAAGTTTCAGGCAGTGGTGGTCAGTGGGAAGGAAAGGAGACAGTTGGTAGCGATGCGGGGACTGGGTCTCCGAATGGACTGCGTGCTGGAGCCACCTGACAGTTCTGAGTCAGTGGGTCCGGGGTGACGCCTGGGCACTGGATCTCCCCTGATGATCTAACAACACTCAGGCAGGTGAAAGCCGTGAACCTTGGGCTCTGGGTCCGCCATGGTGTGGGGCACACGCTGGGGTGATAAGCCTGACTCAGGTCTGGGGGAAACCCAGGGGAACCAGATGGTAGGTCCAGCGGTTCACCAGTGCTTGGCTCTACCTCCAGCGGACCCCCAGCCCAGGTCAAAGTAGTTTCTGAGACTGGGGGACAGATGGAGGCCTTGATGGGGATGGAGGTGAAGAGACTGATAGGCAGGTAGCCTCTCATCAAGGGGCACTCCTGGAAGCGGGGGGCTCTGCTACCAGTGTGGTCTGTGTGGCTGCTGCCTTGGACAAGGAGGGGTTGGTCCAGGCGTCTCCGTGGTGTGAGGGGCCTGGGGCTGAGTTGAGGCCTGAGCTAGGCTCAGGGAGGAGAGGAGCTGTGTGCCTCCCTGGCTGCATCCCTTCTGACCACCCCCGCCTAAATTGACTTGAGCAGTTTTCTAAGCCTGGGCATGTCTAGCTGGGAGGGGAGCAGGCATGGGCTCTGTGACGTGGGACTGCTCTTTTGCCTAGAGCGGGTCCTGCCGCTGATCCCCGCACCATCTTGCCTGCTGCAGACAGACAGGGTTTGTGGGGAGATGATGTCAAGCATCCAGAAAGAAGGAGAGAAGGCCCATCTCTCCGTGGGCTAAACTTCATTGGCGGGAGTTTTCATCTAGAGCCCACAGACTTTCTTGACTTCAGATTTACAAATTGAAAATCATTAATAATTCTAACCAGGCGGTGATAAATCTGAGATCTCTCTCGATGAACCCAGACAGCATTTCATAAATCAAAAAGATTACTTAGGAATTTTTTAAAATCTGACGTCAAAATGTCATGGTTACTAATGGTTTCGGTAGATCTCGTGCGGTGATATATCATTTATCTACGCTACATCTCAGATGTGACATGGGGGGCAGAAATGGGATGTCTTTTAATATCGTGAATACATTTCAGCCCATAATAAAGGTATTAACAACTTCTCGGTGTGATTTCTTCCGGAGCCGGGGGCTGATTTAATACCACTGTGGCCGTGGTTCCACCCCCTCACTCTGCAAACTTCCCGAGGCCTGAGGGCCAGAGAGACCTCAGAAAATTCTCAAGAGGCTGAGAGAGGGAGCAGCCCCCAGCCCATGGTGGAAGGAGGGAGGTGGAGCGAGGGACAGCCTGGGCCACTTAAATCCAGCTCCTGCCCAAAGGGCGAGACCCTGAGTCACCCCCACCCCCTATAAAGTATTGCTGTTGTTTAGTCACTAAGCCGTGTCTGACTCTTTGCAAATCATCTAATTAGAGGCAGCAGTAATCGCAATGCATTAACTGAGCACTTAGTATGTGCCGACTTGCCATCTACGCCTGACATTCTGACTCCTCGCCGCCACCCCAGGTTTCACCGCTGTTCCTTTGCTAAACCAAAGTCCAACACACTCTGCCCCCTACTTCTTCTCTGTTCCAGAGTAATCCCCGCCCAAGCTCTTCCAGCCATGCGGGCTTTCCTCCTGCTCCTCGACACCTGCTGGGGCACAGGCCTGCCCCGGGGCCTTTGCATTTGCCTTTCCCTCAGTTTGGATCAGTCTTCCACAGGTGCCAGCCTGGCTCCCTCCCTCGCCTCTGTCAGGTCTTTGCTGGAATCGAGCCACTTTGCTGGGGCTGCACTTTGACACCATTTTAATCCTGTAACCTGCCCCACCCCCATCCTGCTCTCCTTTCCCTTTTCCCCAGTAGTTTATCCACCGTGGTCATCATTCACTCATCTCTTGAGTTTGTTTATGTTCCCTCTTCCTTGTTAGCATGTCAGCTTAGTGAGAGTTGACAGCTTTGTCAAAAGCTCCACAAACAGGCCTAATGTAGGTACTTAGTCAATAAACAGTTGAACAGGTATAAGACCATTTCACAAGGAAGAAACCGAGGCTCAGAGAGGCACAGTCACTGGCCCAAGGCCACACAGCCAAAGCCATCCTTCATGGTTGCATCCCCTGAAAGGCTGCCCCAGGTCCTCACTGTACTAGGGGCATCAAACTCGGGAGGGAGGCTCATGACAGGTCAGGACCAGGCCAAGAGTGATCAGGGCTCCGTGTGAGGCACAGACAGGCCCTCTGCCTGGCCCCGCTCCGGGTTCACACCCACCCCAGGGGCCTGCGCTCTCATCAGCCCTGAGGTCAGAGAGGCGGCTTCCCGCACCGATGTCACACTAGTGTGATTTCGGGGCAGGAATGACAGAGACCTGACAACTCTGCCCTGGGCCCTTCCCAGGTCTGGAGCAGAGCCCACCTGCCTGCCCCTCCTTGCTGGCCCAGGGCGTGTGAAGTGTGAAAGTGAAAGTTGCTCAATCGGGTCCGACTACGCAGTCCATGGATTTCTCCAGGCCAGAATACCAGAGTGGGTAGCCTTTCCCTTCTCCAGGGGAACTTCCCAATCCAGGGATTCAACCCAGGTCTACTGCATTGCAGGCAGATTCTTTACTAGCTGAGCCACAAGGGAAGCCTAAAACCCTCGAACCCGGTTTCCATCCCAGCTCTGCCTCCTCAAAGAGGAGGCTGTGTGACCACAGGTGGGGACTCTGCCCCTCCCCAGCTCTTCATCTGCAAAGTGGAGGCCAGGCGGCTTGCTCCCTCTCAGGATTAGGGGGCCGCGGCAATGACACAGTGCAGGGGAGCGCCCCGCAGACAGTCAGGTCGCTCAGCTAGGGTCTCAGAGGGAGGGTGAGGACCCACTCTGTCTGCCCCTCGGGCCGCTGTGGGCCACATCGCGCCCTTCCCAGGCGCCCTGTGCTTCCTGCACCCTGGCTGCTCGGTCTTTCTCCCCATCCTGCCTTCTCTCCTGCTTCCCTCCAGGTCAAGGCAAAGCCCCTTGGCAAGTCCGGATGCCTGGGGAGGTCCTGCCTGTGCTGGGGAGCCACCACTGCCCCAGCTTGCATCAGGCCCAGCCCAGCCCCCCAAAACACCCAAGCACCCACGTGCATGGCTGCAGCCCTAGAGGGCCCTCCCTGCAGGCATCTCTTTATGGAGGGGTGTTTCATTGCTGGCCCAGCCTCCAGGGGTCTCCCCTTCATATCCCCCAGCCTTCCAGCTGGGAGAGGTTGGAGGTGCGGGGAGAGACAGCCCCGGCTTTGAAATGCATTGGTGCTACTCTATACTGGCAGGCACTCGGCGTCTCTGGGCCCCCGCTTCCTTGTCCACAAAATGGGAACAGAGTCAGCACAGCCTTCACAAGATGGGATCGTGAGTGAAGAACCTGGTGCAGGGCCCCTTGCAAGATCGGTGCCAGGGCATCCGAGCCGTCTCCACTCCCTGGTCTCTGAGTGCTCCGGCCCGGCCCGGCCTGCCGCCTTGCTGGCCTCTCCTGTCAGCCTGGCCCTGGCCACGCCAGCCTCTTGCTGGTCCTGGAGGCAGCGGCTCCTCCCTCGCTGCCTGCTCCCTCTCCATTCTTCTGCTTGCCTGGCTCCCACCCCTCCTCCCGCTGCCATGTGACCTCCCGCTGCCATGTGACCTCTCCATCAAGATGCCTTCCTGCTGACCGACAGAACTCCCTGCCACATCCTGTATCTACCTTCCTGACCCTTCCCAGTTCCCTGTGTTTTATTGGCTCTTTATTTGTTTCTGGTCCAGCCCTGGACTTAGCAGATGCTCAGGGCACAAACCCAACAGCCTAGCCTCCACTTTCTCTCACACGCCACATCGAGCCACCAGAAAAGCGAATGTGCCATAAGAAACTGCTTCTCACTTCTGCCCTGCTTCCACCCTGGCCCAAGTGACAGCAGCCTTTGCTGGGAGGCAAGAGCCTCCTCCATGCACGTCTCAGCTCCCAGCTTTGGCCTTCAACCCCCTTCACTCTCCACTCAGCAGCCAGAGCTCCCTCTAAAACCTGAGCCAGCTCCTCACCCTGTCCCCACCTCCCAGCACTCTCCTTGTCACTGGCGGGAAAATCCACAGCCCTTTATTTCGTTGGTCCCACTGGGACCTCCCCCACCCCCCAGCTCACCAGCCTCCTTGACTTCGACTTACTGTTCCCTCTGCCCAGAACTCCCTTCTTGGTGCCTCTGCTATGTTCACTTCCTTCCCTCCTGGAGATGGCTCTCCACTCCATTTCAACCCCCTGGTGAACCCTGTGCCCCCCAGGCCCACAGCCTTCTCCCTCCGAAACCTATCACCCTTGGGCACGGGATTAGTAACTTAGTGTTAGCCGCTCAGTTGTGTCCAACTCTCTCCGACCCCTTGGACTGTAGCCCACCAGGGTCCTCTGTCCATGGAATTCTCCAGGCAAGAGTACTAGAGTGGGTTGCCATTTCCTTCTCCCGGGCATCTTCCTGACCCAGGGATTGAACCTGGGTCTCCTGCATTGCAGATCCCCTGGATAAGGGAATGTCCAGTGGAGAATCCCATGGACAGAAGAGTTTGGTGAGCTACATAATCCATGGGGCTGCAAAGAGTTGGACATGACTGAGCAACTAACACTTCCATGTTCACACTTTCATGAAGCCTTGCAGGTAAGGGGGCAAGTCCACCAGCCCGGCTGCCTCTAGGGGTAGCCGAAGAAGAGCTAGGTGGGCTGCTGCCTCAGGGCCGCAGGTGTGAAAGGGTGATTCTCTGCCATAGTCACTGAGGGACCCCACCCCACCCACCCCATTCCCAGCCCCCTTCGTCCCGGCTCTGGCCTCCACGGCCAATGAGCCCGTCACATTTGGAGCTTTTATTTCACACAATTGCTTCTGCCTCCTGGAAGAGCTTCTCCTCGCAAATCAAATCTACCCCAGGCAAGGAGAGTGAAAATCAATGCTAGTGGAAAGTTCCCCGTGGAAAACTAATTGGTTCTCCTGGAAAGTTCTTTAACCACCACGGGCTCCGGCATCCACCTGGGGCCTGTCAGTTTGCCCAAGGCTCCAGTCTGGCTGCCAGGAGGGCACAGAGGAGCAGGGTGGTGTTTGCTGGGTGCTCCCAGAGGGCCCGGGCAATAACCGCACCCGGCCAGGGCACTCCCAGGCTGGAGGACACAGAGGTGCAAGGGTTGAGGCTTGACATCTCAGACCCAGATTTGAGTAGTCTGACTCTAGCATTTCCAGGCTTCCCTGGTGGCTCAGCAGTAAAGAATTGGCCTGCCAATGCAGGAGACACAGGAGAAGCAAGTTTGATCCCTGAATCAGAAAGATCCCTTGGAGAAGGGAATAGCAACCCACTGAAGTATTCTTGCCTGGGAAATCTCACTGACACAGGAGCCTGGAGGGCTACAGTTGATGGGGTCGCAAAGAGTTGGATGTGACTTAGAGACTAAACGACAATAATAACAAGCACTTCCTGCTGCATATCCCTGGGCAGGTCACTTGGCCTTTCTGAGCTTCAGTATCGGATATCAAGAGTGCTCAGCCTCCAGGATGATCGTGGGAACATAAATACTAGGCGCACAGCATCTGGTCAATATAGACTCTAGTTTAAAAAGGCTGAGTGTCCGCAGCAGTGCTTCTCCCAGTCAGAGCGAAGGGCAGAGTCCTCTGGCCGCCTCTGCTGATAATCTAATGTGAGCAGAGTCCATATTCAGGGTGCTCAGTAGGTACCAGGGGCTTACTCTGTGTTATAGGACTTAATCCTCTCGGCTGCCCATAAGATGGCTTTTTTTTAAAAAGATGTTTTTCTTTTTTGGTGTGGACCATTAAAAAGAAAAGAATTATTTATTTTTAATTGAAGGGTAACTGGTTTGGTTTCTGCTATACATCAACATGAATTAGCCATAGGTATAATATTCCTGGAGAAGGCAATATATTTCCTGGTAGCTCAGCTGGTAAAGAACCCACCTGCAATGCAGGAGACCTGGGTTCAATTCCTGGGTTGAGAAGATCCCCTGGAGAAGGGATAGGCTACCCATTGTAGTATTCTTGCGTGGAATCCAATGGACAGAGGAGCCTGGCGGGCTACAGTCCATGGGTTAGTAAAAAGTTGAATAGGACTAAGCGCCTAAGCTTAGCACACATAGATACCTCCCCTCCTCTTAAACCTCCCTCCAACCTTCTACCCTTCCCACCCCTCTAGGTTTTTTACAGAGTCCCTGTTTGATGTGGACCATTTTAAAAGTCTTTTCGAGTTTGTTACAATATTGTTTCTGTTTTTAATTTTTTTTTTTGGCTGCAAGGCATGTGCGATCTTAACTTCCTGACCAGGGATTGACCCTTCACACCCTGCATTGGAAGATGAAGTCTTAAGGGCTGGCTAGACTGCCAGGGAAGTCCCCAAATGGCTCCTGTTAACACACCCATTTTAAAGATGAGGAAACTGAGGCTCTGAAAGGCAGAGACCTTTGCCCCAGGTCACACAGAGGTGTCTGAGAGCCAATCTGGGGCTCGTACCACTGCCCCTAGGCCTCCCCAGGCACAAACCTTTCCAGAGGATTCTGAGCTGGCTCCTGTCACGGCTGCTGGGCCCTGCCTGGCGACTCTAAGCCTCCAGAAGTGACATCTATATAAATATTGTTAATGGCCAGAACATAATGTTAAGTCAGGTTTTACTGGACTCCCTCATCCAGCCTGTGGATTTATGGCGATAGAATTTGAGGTAAATTTTTAATGGCCCATGTGAGAACGGGGCCTGCCTCTCCCCCGACTACCTGCTCCCCAGGGCTGCCCCAGGGCCCTCCACCCACCTGTCGGGAGCACACCGGGATAAATCTCGCTGAATGAAATATTTATTAATTTTGCTAACCAGTGTTGATCTCATAAATTACACCGACTTTTTCATGAAATGGTTATTAACATCCAAGGCGCCGTGTTAATGGTTTATTGACCAAATATGGGATAATTAGGCCCGAGGAGCGCGGCCTGGCTGATCTGCGAGAGGCCAATTTGGCCAGGATTACACCAATGACCTATTTTATATCTCCACCAGAATTATGGGGCAATTCTGGAGCCTGGCCCTCCAAAAGCTGAATTCTTAAGGGGGCTACTGGCAGGAAGCTACTCTGGCCTACAGCTCTTCTTCTGGCCTGGAATCCCTACCCCTCCATGTGTCCAGGTGTGTTCAAGGGGAGCACGGCGAGGGCCTACCCTCCTGACCCCCATCCTATCCTCAGCTCTGGCATGAGCAGGTGAGGAAAGAGGCCCGAGAACGGAAGATGGGTCAGCCCAGGTTCCTAGCTACTCCTACAGGACCTGGAGGAATGAGTGGCCTGTCTGCCTGGAGAACGCACTTCCCTCTAGGGAGAACGGTGGTTGGGAGGAGGGGCTCTCTCCCTGGGGCGCTGTGCAGAGGCTGCCTGGCTGTGCTCCTGGGCTCAGGCACACAGTGTGGCCCGGGTGTCTGCATTTGCCCATACACACGTGACAGGGCCCCTGCGTGCGGCTCACACCCGTGACAGCCTCTGCATGAGGCTCACACACATGACAGGGCCCCTGCGTGTGGCTCCATGTGGGCCCACATGCGTGTGTGAGGGTGATGATCGAGGCTGTCCAGCTCCCCGCCTGGACGGGAGCAGCCCAGCCTCTGCCTGCTGCCTCTCAGGGACCTTGCTTTCTGTCTGATGCTCAGAGGGCCTTTGGGAGCCAACAGTGAAAAGTGCCCCCTCACCAGCCACTGCCCCCTTCCTTGTGGCCCCCAGGGGCAACCCAGGGAGAAGGGGACAGGCATTCAAAACAGATGTTCTCTTAAAATTCCACTCAGAGGTCATTCGTGTGCTCTAACCACTTCAGGGGCAGGACGCGCCCTCCTTAGGCAGGACCTTGATTGTTAAACTTCAGGAACGTGATTAGGGAGCCCCTCAGAAAACCACCTTCATCTCCTTCCAGGTGGCTCCCGCCGGCCATGCTGGCTCTGGGTGACCTTGCTCCAGGCCTTAGCGCACTGGCCCAGGGTAAGTCACTTCAGTCGTGTCCGACTCCGTGACCCCATGGACTGTAGCCTGCCAGGCTCCTCTGTCCATGGGATTCTCCAGGCAAGAGTGCTGGAGTGGGTTGCTATGTCCTCCTCCTGGGGATCTTCCCAACCCAGGGATCAGACCTGAGTCTCCTGTGGCTCCCGCACTGAAGGTGGATTCTTTACCACTGAGCCCTCACTGGACCAGGACTGGGCATCTAATCCCACCCAGGCCACTCTGGTTCTCTCTGGGGGATTTGGACGAGGACAGTGGAGAGTCAGAGAGAAAACCAGGCGGAGAGCAGGCTGCTCCTCCATCCTGGCCTTGCTGGGTCCTGCCAGGGGCGCCTGCCTTCTCTGGGAAGCAGTGTCAGGGGCCTAGGTCTCTGCTTCCAGGGGGCCTTGTCTAGGACTGTGGCGAGCAGCTGGCCTGCCCTCTGGAGCCGTGGCAGTGGTTGTGGGGCACGCTGGAGGCTCCAAGTGCTCGAAGGTGCTGGAAGACGCCCTGTGCTGAGAACCAGTCAGGAAGACGAGGACACCCCTGAGTGAGTGGAGAGTTGCCTGGGGGTGGTCTTACCCCCAAATAACTTCCTCTTCTCTATCAGAGGTTTGGGGAATCTGACCCTCAGCCCCTGATAGCCCTGCCCAAGACGTCCACCATGACATGCTCTGCACCTTCTCTCTGTTAAGCAGGTCCTTCAACATTTTTCTATTTAACTCTGAGTCCCAACTGAGACTGGGCGGAGTGTGGGGAAGGGAGGATGACTCCGAGGACAGCAGCCCAGCACTTGTGTTATGACCGAGCGACTGAGGGCCAGGGATGCTGGATCCTTAGGGGCACCAGGTGGCCCCTCCACAGCCACTTCAGGCCTTTGCAAGATCCTTCCAGAGCTTCAGGTCTCTCCCTTGGAGGAGCCATGAGCTCCCCTCTGTTGGGGGGGCCCGTCCCCCTTCACCATCATCTGTCACGTCACCCTGCTTGTTTCCTTCTGCAACTTGCCATGACTGTCAGTGACTTCTCCTCCTTTATCTGTGGGCTATTTCTCCCACGAGACTGTAAGTTCCTTGAGGGCAGGAACCGTCCTGGTCTTGTTTAGAATTCTCTCCTAGTGCCTGGCTGCGAGCTTGCTGGATGAATAAGAGAAGTGGCGAGTGAATGAAAGAACAAGCGAACAAACACATTGCGTGGTTGGTCCTCCTGTAAAGCATCTCTCAGGTGGCTGACCTTCGGTCCCGTCTGCCCCACCTGGCGGAAGCTGCGGGCAACCCTCCCCATCTGAAGGGTTTCAGCTCCCTTCTTCCGGTCCCACTGCCCGCCCTCCTGGGCAAGGTGGCAGTGAACCTCGCCGGGCAACCCGGGGGGCAGCCGCCTGCCTACAGCCCTCCCCCGGATCTGCAGGCCTGTCCTCCTCTGGCCCTCGATGCTCCCTGCAGCCTCCCCCAGCTCCTCCCCAGGCTGACCTGTCCCTCCTCTGTGTCCCTGCTCCGCTCCTCCGCATCCCGCTTCGTGTCACCTCCCCACTCCTGATCAGTCTCCCGTGTTTGCTCTTCTTTCCCCTCATGGTGCTCAGCACAGTTTGCAATAACACGCCTGCTGGCTATTATTACTGAGTTTGCCTCTCACTGGCCTGCAAGCCCCCGACGGCCCTGTCTGTGAGGGAGGCCAGCATAGCCCACCCAGTGCCACACCTTTAAGGTTTCTTGAAGCAGTGAATGAGCTTGGGCAAAGTCACCAAACCACACCAAGCAGCGTGTCAGGATCTGAACCCAGGACCCTCCTCACCTGCCCTGCTGTGTGTTTGATGTTGTTGTTCAGTCGCTCAGGCATGTCTGACTCTTTGTGACCTCTTGAACTGCAGTACTCCAGCCTTCCCTTCCCTGCGCCATCTCCTGGAGCTTGCTCAAACTCATGTCTGTTGAGTCGGTGATGCCATCCAACCATCTCATCCTCTGTCGTCCCCTTCTCCTCCTGCCTTCAATCTTTCTCAGCATCAGGGTCTTTTCCAATGAGTCAGGTCTTCATATCACATGGCCAAAGTATTGGAGCTTCAGCTTCAGCATCAGTCCTTCCATTTGATATTCAGGACTGGTTTCCTTTAGGATGGTCAGGTTGGATCTCCTTGCAGTCCAAGGGACTCTCAAGAGTCTTCTCTAACACCACAGTTCAAAAGCATCAGTTCTTCAGTACTCAGCTTTCTTTGTGGTCCAACTCTCACATCCATACATGACTGCTGGAAAAACCATAGCTTTGACTATACAGAACTTTGTTGGCAAAGTAATGTCTCTTCTTTTTAATATGCTGTCTAAGTTGGTCAAGCTTTCCTTCCAAGGAGCAAGCATTTTTGAAGCTGCAGTCACCATCTGCAGCGATTTTGGAGCCCCCCAGAATAAAGTCTGCCACTGTTTCCACTGTTTCCCCATCTATTTGCCGTGATGGGACCAGATGCCATGATCTTAATTTTCTGAATGATGAATTTTAAGCCAACTTTTTCACTCTCCTCTTTTACTTTCATCAAGAGGCTCTTTAGTTCCTCTTCACTTTCTGCCATAATGGTGATGTCATCTGCATTTCTGAGGTTGTTGATATGTCTCCCAGAAATCTTGATTCCAGCTTATGTTTCATCCAGCCCAGCATTTCCCTTGATGTACTTTGCATATAAGTTAAATTAGCAGGGTGAACATATACAACCTTGAGGTACTCCTTTCCCAATTTGGAACCAGTCCATTGTTCCACGTCCAGTTCTAGCTGTTGCTTCTTGATCTGTATACAGATTTCTCAGGAGGCAGGTCAGGTGGTCTGGTATTCCCATCTCGAAGGATTTTCCACACTTTGTTTTGATCCACACAGTCAAAGGCTTTAGCATAGTCAATGAAGCAGAAGTAGATGTTTTTCTGGAATTCTCTTGCTTTTTCTATGATCCAGTGAATGTTGGCAATTTGATCTCTGGTTCCTCTGCTTTTTTGAAATCCTGCTTGAACATCTGGAAGTTCTCAGTTCATGTACTGTTGAAGCCTAGCTTGGAGAATTTTGAGCATTACTTTGCTAGCGTATGAGATAAGTGTAATTGTGCAGTAGTTTGAACATTCTTGGCATTGCCTTTCTTGGGGATTGGAATGAAAACTGACCTTTTCCAGTCCCGTGGCCACTGCTGAGTTTCCCAAATTTGCTGGCATATTGAGTGCAGCACTTTCACAGTATCTTCTTTCAGGATTTGAAACAGCTCAGCTGGACTTCTATCACCTCCACTAGCTTTGTTTGTAGTGAGGTTGTGTGTTTAGTATATTTTTATTGAGCATGCGAACTTTGAGAAGCATCCTTTGGAGGCATTTGGGGGGCCCCCCTGTTTTCTGTCTTTCCATAGGCCTTCCCCTGGACCAAGGAGGGTGACTGAGAAGGGGGCTTGACCCCTGTGCAGAGCAGAGGGTCTGAGTATGGACATGTGCAGGCAGTTTTGAGGCCAGACCCTCCCGGGCGATGGTTGTGAGTGGGGCTGGCCAACTCTGCCTGGTGGCCCAGTGCCTCCGCCTTCCCCTCTGGGGCTCTGCTCGAGGTGCCTCCCTCAGCAGCAGCTCTTCAGATAGCTGGGGGCAGGTGGTCTGCCCGCCTGGCTGCCCTCCAGGGTCAGCGCTCCCCAAGACTGCGCAGCTCTGCCTTCCCCTGCTCCCCTAGGGCAAGCTCAGGGAGCTGTCCAGCTCTGCCCCTTAGCCAGGTGGCCCTGGGTAAGGCCCTTCCCGACCTCAGTTTCCTCCTCTGTACAGTGGGTACAGTGTTACTCATCTCTTCCAGATTGCTGGAGGGAGAAGATGAAGCAATTTACACAAAGCTCAGGGCAGGGCCCAGCCATCGAAGGTTTTCTGGGACTGCCAGTTCCAAACTGGCTCAGGACTCAGGCCTGTGTGTTGAGGGCTGGGGGCCCTGCCATTCCCTAACAGAGGGCCTGCTCCCGTGAATATAGATAATGGGTTTGTTTCCAAGGGAAGGAAAGCTGCTCCCCACTCACCAGCGGTGCTCCGAGAAGTGACACGTTGTCCCCACTTCCCAGGACAAGACCTGCTTATGAGTGTGCTGCTGCTACTGCTAAGTTGCTTCAGTCGTGTCCGACTCTGTGCGACCCCATGGATGGCAGCCCACCAGTCTCCAGCAGCCCACCAGTTTCCGCCATCCCTGGGATTCCCCAGGCAAGAACACTGGAGTGGGTTGCCACTTCCTTCTCCAATGCATGGAAGTGAAAAGTGAAAGTGAAGTCGCTCAGTCATGTCCGACTCTTAGCGACCCCATGGACGGCAGCCCACCAGGCTCCTCCGTCCATGGGATTTTCCAGGCAAGAGTACTGGAGTGGGGTGCCATTGCCTTCTCCAGCTTATGAGTGTAACAAGGCACAATTCTACATGTCTCTTACCCTTTAAAAATGTCCCCAACTGGATGAGAATGTGGTCACCCAGCTCGGAGGGACAAGAGTCCATCTGGCTTCATAGAGCATCTCCTGTTCTCAGGTGCTTTTCTATATTTTCTGAAAGGAGTAAGGATGGCTCCTACAAAAAACAACACACGAAAGAGACAAATGTTCCCCTCCTCCTAGACCTGCCGGGAACTGGGTGCTTTGTGGAGTGAAGCCTGGCACTGCAGCCAGTCCAAATTTGCCCCTCTTGGGGGCTGGATCCCGAGGGCTCCCTGGGCCCTCAGACTCTTCTTCCCTCCTGGCTGGCCCGCCTAGGGTCTGAGCTAACCTTCCATGTTGTTCACCCAGAGTCTGGCTTTCAGCTGCACTCACCCCCCAGCACACACATGTGCATGCATGTACACACACAGAGACACAGACAGACAGACAGACAGACACACACACACGCCCCTGCACCCCTCTCTGGGCCCTTTCACCTCCAGTCCCTGTCCCAGACTCTGGCCCCACGGATGCCACTGCCTCCCTTCGGGTGACATTTTAAAAAGCCTGGAGAGCAGGCAGAGCCCTGCCCCTGCCTTTGCTGGAGACAGGAATGAGAATTTTAATGAGGGTTTATTTTTAATAAAGGTTAATAAAGTTTAATTAAATTAAATTAATAAAGTCCAATATTTGCCAAGCCGTGCACCAGGCCTGGGTATGCTGGAAGGCTCAGGGGATTAAGTCTGTGTTTGTGCTTCCTCCCAGTGCGGGAGGAGGGGCACTGGGGCCAGCTGGAGGGATGGGGTCTCCAAAGGCAACACCCTGTTTATCCCCAGCGTGGGCTCTCTGTCACCCCCACTAGCCCAGTGGGGGCTGGCGGGGGGAGGCAATGACCTGGGCCTGGGAGCATTGTCCCCCGCAGAATCCAGGCTCCTCCCAAAGCCCCCCTCCGTCTCCCAGGCCACGTTTCAGCCCTTTATTCCAGCACTCACGGCCTTTCAGGGTTTTTTGTGTGCTGGGCCTGGCCCTGAGATGTTCATGGGCTGTGTGCTGTGTGTGTGCTCTGTCGTGTCCGACTCTGCAGCCCCATGGACCATGGCCTGCCAGGCTCCTCTGTCCATGGGATTCTCCAGGCAAGAATACTGGAGTGGGTTGCCTTGCCCTCCTCCAGGGGATCTTCTCAACCCCTGGAATTGGGAAGAACTCCATTACTTGCGTCCCCTGCAGTGGCAGGAGAGTTCTTTACTCCTAGCACCACCTGGGAAGCCCCCAGATGTTCCTAGAGTATTTCATTTAACCCACCTCCTCCCCCTAGCAGCCTAGGGGAAATGAGGAATACTGTACCCATTCTCCAGAGAGGGAGACTGAGGCTTGGGAGGTGAGGCCGCTCGTGGCTGAGCTGAAGCAGGCTGATTTTCTCTCTGTGCCATCATGACACAGGGTGACCCTCCACCTAGAATGTCCTTTTCCTGCCCTCTGGACACCCCTTCCCAGGGCTGTGTGTGTATCTCCGTGCTTCCCAGGCCCTCTGGGGCCACAGGAGAGGCCTTTGGTTTGACAAAGTTTATGTCACCTCCCTCAGTCCTTTGGGATGAAGGTCTATGATTATAATTCTCAGTTTAGAGTTAGGGCAACAAGCTCAGAGAGGCAAAATCATGTGTCCAAGGCCCAGCGACGAGGCGGAGAGGGGTGAAAAGGACAGGGAATTCCCCATCGCCTGCCTTTTCCCAGCCAGTGTGGCTCTGTGCCCTGTGCCAGGACTGGGGCTCTGCCTCTCACCTCAGCCAGTCTTGCCTTTGAGCCGGGGCTTGACATGGACCCCAGGGTGCCCTGGCAGGAATGATCATTGGAATTGAGATAAATGTTTGGCCAAGGAAATGAGGACAATGGGGCTCTCCAGGTGGCAGTAGCGGTAAAGAACCTGCCTCCTGATGCAGGAGACTTGAGATGCGAGTTCGATCCCTGGGTTGGGAAGATCCCCTAGAGGAGGGCCCGGCTACCCACTCCAGTATTCTTGCCCGGAGAATCCCGTGGACAGGAGCCTGGTGGGCTACAGTCCACAGTGTCGCAGAGTCAGACACGCTTGAGTGACACACACAAGAGGACAGGGCAGCTGCATCCCCAAGTCTGAGTAGGGATGGGACACGCCTCAGGCTAGGGTGCAGTCCAGGGAGAGACCGTCCTCCTCTCAGGGGCTGAGGATAGAGGGGACCCGAGAGTGGCCAGGCTGCCGTGACCTGAGGAGGGGGACGGCAGTGTCGCTTCACGCAGCCCGCGTACGTCATGGGCCGTGTGGGTGGCACGGGCTCTCTCCCTGCCTCCTCACAAAAGCCCTGGGGGGTGGGGACTATTATTATTCCCATTTTATAGATGAAAAAACTGAGGGTCAGAGTGGTACAGTGACTTGCTCAAGAACCTGGAATCACCTCTTTCTTCCAACACTCTGTCTCCAGCTCAGGCACCAAAAGGGCATCTGCCAGGGTTCCCTGACTGGCTCCTGCTCCAGGAGGGCAAGGAGCAAACAGCACAGCTTCCGGGGCCAGCTGGCACGTGGCCTGGTGGCAGACACCCCATGTGGTGCCTCTGGCGCCAGCTTCGGCGGGCAGCCCTGCCTGACAGACCGCGTGAAAGATGGGGAAATGTTGTAACAAAGGCATTGATTTTCCTATCTCTGCTTTATGCATTTTATTAGCCAAACACTTTACCGTGTAACCACTCAGCGCCACGCTGGCTGGCGATGAATCTGAAACGCCTGGGCACGTAAAACAGAATTGACCACATTGCTTATGCGCCAACAACAAAAATAACAGGCAAAAGTGTAATAAAATGAATAGCACCCGGCAATGGCCGTAAAAAAATATTACCCAGGGGACCGGGGAATTTCCTGGGCTGTGAAGAGGCTGCACGAGGGGTCGAGCGCTGGAATGATGGCAGTTTCCATCTCCATGGATTTGGCCAGAGCCGAGGCTCCTGCATGCTGGCGCTGGCTTTGGCCACATCAGACTGAGTTGGCTGCCGCTGGCCGAGTCCTTTTTCATGTGAGCTGTGAGAGATGTAAATGGAGGTGGCTGGAAGTAAGACCGCAGAGTCTGGGAGACTGAATTGAAGTCCATGCTCTCGGGGCTGTGTGACCTTCAAAAATCACGGACCCTCTCTGTGCCTGCCTCCTGATGAGGATCGGTGAGAGCACGTCCTTCCCGAGGTTCAAGTCGTAACTGCTTATAAATGGTAGCAGGCTTATTACGCTCCTTATTGCTAGAGAGAATATCTCTGGTGCTCAGCCAGCTGGTAAGGAGGCAGGGGGATGGCTGAGATGAACTCGTTTCCTGTAGAACCGATGGTCTGGGCCTGGTCAGCAGTGCCCTCCATCCCCAGGGTCCCACTTGGGTGCCCCTAAATCCTCGCTAATGACTGCTTAATGAACAGCAACGCCTTGGGGCAGAAGAAAAAGGCGAAATGGAATCCATATATGGATTCCTCCATCGCCCTGGCTCTTAGACTGTGGACAGAGGTGGTGGGTGGGGCAGCATGTCTGTGATGGAAGCGGGGCTGGGTGGGGTGGCGCTCTCGGGGACCTCCCGGGGTGAGGACATGGGCTTCGCTGTAATGGTGCTTTGGCCTGACACAGAGCAGGGCCGAGCGCCCCTCGTTGCCTGGCCCCCGCCCTGGGAGTGCCCCTGCCTGCTCATCTTGCTGGCCTTGGGGTAGGCTGGGCGGCGGCTGGGAGGCCTGACCTGGCACACAGGAGGCCTTGAAGGGAGGGACCACCAGTCCAACAAGTACCCCCTCGCTCAGCCCAGTTCTGGGGGTGCTGCACAGCCCGCTGCCTGGTTTATTCTGGCCCCTTTATGGGTGGGATGACCGGTTCAGAGAGCACTTCAAGCTCAAGTGGTCTTTTTCCTCCCACAGGGGTCTCAGAATTCAAGGGCCTTTAGTGGGCAAGGGCTAAAAACGAACAACCTGGGCTCCCCCTGCAGAGCCGCTGTCCTTTCCAGGGGTCCAGGAATGTTCATTTTTATAAACCCTCCAGGACAGGGATCTCCAGATTCCAGGATCTAAGGCCTGATCATCTGAGGTGGAGCTGATGTAATAATAATAAGTGAAAGTGAAAGTCGCTCAGTCACGTCCGACGTTTTGTGACTCCACAGACTGTATAGTCCCTGGAATTCTCCAGGCCAGAATACTGGAGTGGGTAACCTTTCCCTTCTCCAGGGGATCTTCCCGACCCAGGGATCGAACCCAGGTCTCCCACATTGTGGGCGGATTCTTTACCAGCTGAGCCACAAGGGAAGCCCAATATGGTGCACAATAATAATAATGTGCACAATAAATATGCTTGAATAATATGCTTGAATCATCCATAACAAACTCCCTGCCCTCTGGTCCAAGAAACAATTGTCTTCTATTCATCAGGGACCTGGTACCGAAAAGGTTGGGGACTGCTGCTTCAGGAGATTCTTATCCAGGGACTCAGAGAGGAGCTTAAAAATACCATCTTAGGGGCTCCCAGGTCCATGGGGACCACAGGGGCAGCAGGAGGTGCCCCTCCCCTGGTGCTGCCCTGGTTGCTCTCCTGATACAGCTGTCTTTGGGATTCTGCCCCCTCCTTCCCCAAGTCAGGGTCTGTAAGCCCAGGTGGAGAGGAGAAGGCAGAGGAGCTCTGGGTTGGGACTGATGGCCCTGATTTCACAGCCCACCTCTCCGCCTCCATTAGTTATCTGGCCTCCCTAAGCCTCATGGGAAATAGAGGGGGGAACAGTGGAAACAGTGTCAGACTTTATTTTTTGGGGCTCCAAAATCACTGCAGATGGTGACTGCAGCCATGAAATTAAAAGACGCTTACTCCTTGGAAGAAAGTTATGACCAAACTAGACAGCATATTCAAAAGCAGAGATATTACTTTGCCGACTAAGGTCCGTCTAGTCAAGGCTATGGTTTTTCCTGTGGTCATGTATAGATGTGAGAGTTGGACTGTGAAGAAGGCTGAGCGCCGAAGAATTGATGCTTTTGAACTGTGGTGTTGGAGAAGACTCTTGAGAGTTCCTTGGACTGCAAGGAGATCCAACCAGTCCATCCTAAAGGAGATCAGTCTTGGGATTTCTTTGGAAGGAATGATCCTGAAGCTGAAACTCCAGTACTTTGGCCACCTCATGCGAAGAGTTGACTCATTGGAAAAGACTCTGATGCTGGGAGGGATTGGGGGCAAGAGGAGAAGGGGACGACAGAGGATGAGATGGCTGGATGGCACCACTGACTCGATGGATGTGAGTCTGAGTGAACTCTGGGAGTTGGTGGACAGGGAGGCCTGGCGTGCTGCTGCGATTCATGGGGTTGCAAAGAGTTGGACACGACTGAGCGACTGAACTGAAGTGAACTGAAGCCTCAGTTCCCTTGCCTGCAAAATGGGGAGAATGACACCCCCTTCAGAGGGCTGTGTCAGTCAAGGGCAGTGTGAAGACGTGGAACCCAGGACTCTTGTCAAGCCTATCGCTCCCCATCCTAAAGCCAGGCCGGGCTGCTGAGATAATCCTGGAAGGATTCTGGAGGGTCTGCACCAGGCTTGAGATCAGACTGCACTGACCCCAGATGCCATGTTCTCAAGCCCAGGTGCCCCTAACTGGGGACTCAGCAATGAATAAAGCAGGACTGGGCTCTGACCCCTTGGGGCTCCCAGTCTGATGGAGGAGATGCATTTTGCTGTCAAACAGGCCATCTCAAAACAGTGCTGAGATGGGATGGGGGAGGTTGGGAAGCTGTGGAAGCCCATGGTGGGGGCCCTGGCCAAATTTTGTGGTGGTCAGGGAAGACTTCCTGGAGGAAGAGGCATTGTAGATGACACTTGAAGATGAGATGGGGTTGGTCCAGGCAAGAAAGTGTGGGAAGACGGTCAAGTCTGAGGGCACAAGGGCATGAAGGCCTGGAGATGAGAGCTTGAGGAACTCTTGCTTGCCTGAAAAATAGTGTGTCGGGGGGTGGGGTGGGGTGGTAGGCTGTGCTGCTGTGGACAAGGCAGGAGAGGATGGCTGGGGCCACAGAGCCACGTTTTCTGGCTCAGCATTTCTCTGAACCCTGCGACCCACCCAGGTAAGACTCAATAGCTTTTGATTGTGCCCTTTTTTTCTTATTTTTTAATTTTTGTTTTCTTTTAAAGATGACTTTAACTTCCTGACACACCCTCCCCTTGGCCTCTCCAAGCCTAGAGTGAACACACAGACCTACTTTGTCAACCAAGGGAAGAAAACAGCTTGGTTATTACACAGTAACTACTGCGGAATTACCTGATTGTTTATATTTTTCTTGCTACGTAATTGTGTTTGGCCTTAGCATGTAAATTGGGCCATAATTACTGTATAATTTATAGTTTTTATATCTTATAACAAGTTAGTGTCTAAATCACACACCCCCATGTAAATACTTTAAAATTATTCAGTAATTACTTATTTACATTATAATTAAAAATAAGTAATTAGCATACATTTACAAAGGATTTACATACTTATTTCTGAGTATCAGTTCTTGGCGGTGCTAGTGGAATCTTTTGCTGATAGTAAATTGAAGGCCTGGAAAGGAAAAACTTCCCAGGTTGGAAAAGGGGATGTGGCTTTGGGGTCCCCCAAGTTTTTAGAGCCCAGCTCAGGCGGGGCAAGGAGAGTGTGGAGGGTGGGGAAAATCTAAAAATGTTCTTCTGGTCAAATGAGGGTTTTGGGGAAAAGAATTAGATCCTCTTATCCCTGAGAATAAAAATAGTCTTCATCGGCAGCATGAGGAAGTCGAGGTAGACAGGCAGAAGTACTTCCTGAAGATCCGTGAGACTGATGCCAGAAATGGGGCTCAGATTTGGGAGACCTCTCCACTCCCAGTCTGTCTTGATCCTGACTGTCTTTCAAAATAACTACTTCAATGTCGGGACTGAGGGCAGTTGCCATTGGGTGTGAACTTGACATTGTCTCAACTCTCACTGCAAGATGTTTTATTAACTCCCATTTATTAGGTGGAAAATAAAGCCTCAACACAATGAATCACCCAGACCTCTAGGGCCACAGAGCCCAAAGTGGTGAGATCAGAAGGCTGGGAGTGATGGGGAGCTGGCCAGCTTGACCCCTCTGTTCCCAGACCCAAGTGTTCTACCTGCTGGGGACACTGAACCAAATAATGGCTGTTGGTTCAGGTGTACCCAGCATCCAACCTCACAGGTGGCTTATCTGAGATGACATCTCCACCAGGCACACCTAGCTGTCCCTAGGGACACCAGGCTCTATCCCATTCCTCAGAACACCTTGTGGGCTGCCCTTTTGTTCAACTTCTGGTAGGCTCACAGCCTCTGGAAGGTGTGATGTTTGGCTGGTCCCAGGGTCAAGGGCATCTTCTTTGCCATGAAGCGGGTCTCTTGGTCCGAGGCTGTGTTATTGAGAATCCCACAACAACAGACCAAGGTGCTCTGTGAGGCTTGCAAGAGTGGTGCTGGAATACAAAGGTCACACCTGGGGAATACAGAGGTCACACCTGGGATACGGGTCAGCCCAGTCCTGGGTGATTTGTTGCCCTTGTCAGGATGGTCTGATACAGTCAACTGGCCACATCAAAGGATAAAGCGATAAGAGTTGCTTTGTGTTCATTTCTGTTGCTGGCAGTTCTGATATTTGGCTTTCAGCTAGGTCATCCTTGGGAGAGGGAGCCCATGCTTTGGGTCCATGCAGAGTCCCCATCCCTGCCATTATGGCAATTCCACGCATGGGTTCATCGCACAGGTCCAGGGGGTCTGAGGATAGAGACTAGCTGACATCTGCCAGCCAGGTCATCTTGTCCGTGTTGTTGCCCGCTGTCTCTCCTGCAGCGGGTGTCCTCTGGTGGTCTTCTCGTGGGTGCAGAGATCCTTACACTTGGTGCCTGATCCCATGGGTCCATCCACATACCTCTTCCCCAGACCTGTGAGCTAAATAGAAATTTGGTGGTGACGATGGCCCCTGTATCTTTTAAGATTTTGAAATGGCACTCACTTGTTCAGTTGCTCAGTTGTGTCTGATTCTTTGTAACCCCATAGACTGCAGCACGCTAGGCTTCCCTGTCCTTCAGCACTCACTAATCTTTGTCTTTTCCCTCATGATCAAATGATTTTTGGTTTTCTCTTGGCTGGGGAGTGGGTGTGCCACTTCCAGAGCCTTCTACTACTTCTTTCCTCCATCATTAGCTCTTATTCTGAAGATCAAGTGACCAACATTCTGTGAACTGCTGAACAGGTCCACCAAATATGTCCACTCCAATGAGATATTTGAGAACTGATAAAGTGCTCCTTGAGTGGCCTGTGAACCCAAGGGTCCCACTATGGAATGACCTCAGCCAGGATTCTATTTGTGACCTTCCCCTTCCCCCATGTGACCCTACTTTCATAGGGAGATTGTGCTGGCTCACTGGGGTCTCAAGTATCACCTTGGGCCCTGTATCCTCCAGCCCTGAGGATTCTCTTTCCCCAGTTACTTGACCAAGTGGCTGGAGGTCCATTTGGGGGAAGGGCCTGGGAATCAGCATGGTGAACCCTTGCTGTGGTGTTCTCCTGGGCAAAGGATTGTGATTTCCCATTCTTTCTCTCTTTTGATTATTTAGAGTCAGCGACACCCCTGTTAGCTGCCCACTCTAGGAACACCAGGTTCTATTCCATCCCTGGGAATACTCTTATTGTCTGTCCATCTATCCCAGCCATAGGGACATGGGGACCTGCTTATTCCCTTTCTCCTGAGAGCTTGCCCTCAATAAACCATGTGACCGTGAGTCCCTGACTTAGTCTTGGCTTCAGTAGAACATAATCTAAGGTAGCATGGATGTGGTGGATAAGCTTGTAGGTGGAGGGGTTAGAGAGGTGCTAGGAGGCAGATCTTCAGGATAGAATTCTTGAGATGCAGGCTGCCATTGCCCCTTGCTGCCACTGTGGTAATTATGTCCATACTCAAGTAGTGACCTTGGGTAAGTCACTTCATCTTTCAGAGTTCCCTCATGGTAAAATGAGAATGAAAAAGAAATCATACCTGCCTTATAGAGTTGTTGGGGGGATCAGGTGAATTATTGCCTTTAAAATGCTTAGAAAGTTACCTGATATATCTTAAATGTTCAATGCAAAAAAAAAAAAAAATGTTCAGTGCATATTAAACTTTCCTAGTATTCTTGCCTGGAGAGTCCCATGGACAGAGGAGCCTGGCGGGATACAGTCCATAGGGTCACAAAGAGTTGGACATGACTGAAGCAATTTAGCATGCACATGCATTCTGGGTCTATCTCAAGACCCCCATCCTTGCGCCACCAACAGGCAGGAGACCAAGACTGTATGGATGAGATGGGACCAAGATCCCAGCCTCTGCTCCCCAAGAGTCTCAACTGGAGAGACATTTCAGAATGGGACCAGAGAGCTGGGCAAGGCAACCAAGCCCTTGAAATGCAATGACTCTCAGGAAAGGGAGGACCTAGCCTCTGACTGTGTATCAACACAAAGGACTCACCATGGCCTTGGGGGAGAGCTGGTTAGGCACAGCTTGTAGCTGTGTTGGAAGTGTCTCTGGTCCCAGCCAGCAGGGCATGGTGTTAAGCTTTGGGGGATGATGGATGAGCCTGGGCGTGAGAAGGAAAAAGACCTCCTACTGGGTGCCTGCTTGGCTGAGTCAAGAGACCTGAAGCAGCAGCAAGAGCCACTGAAGCGTCAAGGCAAGCAGAGTTACCAGGCTATGCAGTTCCAGTCTTCAGCAGCGCCACTGTGTGGCCTAGAGAAGCAGTTGGCATTGACACTGAGGTTGGTTTTCTTTTCTCCAGATTGCACTATTCCAAAGGAGTCTTGACCACAGCCTTGTCTAACTCAATGAAATTATGAGCCATGCCATGTAGGGCCATCCAAGACGGACGGGTCATGGTGGAGAGTTCTGACAAAATGTGGCCCACTGGAGAAGGGAATGGCAAACCACTTCAGTATTCTTGCCTTGAGAACCCCACGAAGAGTATGAAAAGGCACAAAGCTAGTGGAAAAGCTGATGCTGTGAAAGTGCTGCTCTCAATATGCCAGCAAGTTTGGAAAACTCCGCAGTGGCCACAGGACTGGAAAGGGTCAGTTTTCATTCCAATCCCAAAGAAAGGCAATGCCAAAGAATGCTCAAACTACCACACAATTGCACTCATCTCACACGCTAGCAAAGTAATGCTCAAAATTCTCCCAGCCTGGCTTCAACAGAACAGGAACTGTGAACTTCCAGATGTTCAAGCTGGTTTTAGATAGGGCGGAGGAACCAGAGATCAAATTGCCAACATCTGCTGGATCATTGAAATAGCAAGAGAATTCCAGAAAAACATCTATTTCTGCTTTATTGACTATGCTAAAGCCTTTGACTGTGTGCATCACAACAAACTGTGAAAAATTCTTCAGGAGATGGGAATACCAGACCACCTGACCTGCCTCTTGAGAAATCTGTATGTAGGTCAGGAAGCAACAGTTAGAATTGGACATGGAATGATAGACCGGTTCCAAATTGGGAAAGGAGTACGTCAAGGCTGTGTATTGTCACCCTGCTTATTTAACTTATATGCAGAGTACATCATGAGAAACGCTGGGCTGAATGAAGCACAAGCTGGAGTCAAGATTGCCAAGAGAAATATCAATAACCTCAGATATGTAGATGACACCACCCTTATGGTAGAAAGTGAAGAAGAACTAAAGGGCCTCTTGATGAAAGTGAAAGAGGAGAGTGAAAAAGTTGGCTTAAAGCTCAACATTCAGAAAACGAAGATCATGGCATCTGGTCCCATCACTTCTTGGCAAATAGATGGGGAAACAGTGGAAACAGTGACAGACTTTATATTTTTGGGCTCCAAAATCACTGCAGATGGTGACTGCAGTCATGAAATTAAAAGACACTTACTCCTTGGAAGAACAGTTATAACCAACCTAGACAGCATATTAAAAAGCAGAGATATTACTTTGTCAACAAATGTCTGTCTAGTTAAGGCTATAATTTTTCCAGTAATCATGTACGGATGTGAGAGTTGGACTATAAAGAAAGCTGAAGGCCAAAGAATTTATGCTTTTGAACTGTGGTGTTGGAGAAGACTCTTGAGAGTCCCTTGGACTGCAAGGAGATCAAATCAGTCCATCCTAAAGGAAATCAGTCCTGACTATTCAGTGGAAGGACTGATGTTGAAGCTGAAACTCCAATACTTTGGCCACCTCACGCGAAGAACTGACTGGTTTGAAAAGACCCTGATGCTGGGAAAGATTGAAGGTGGAAGGAGAAGGGGACTACAGAGGAGATGGCTTGATGGCATCACTGACTCAATGGACATGAGTTTGATTAAACTCTGGGAGTTGGTGATGGACAGGAAGGCCTGGTGTGCTGCAGTCCATGGGGTCACAAAGAGTTGGACACGACTGAGCGACTGAACTGGACTGAACTGAACTGAAAGGAGTCTTAGATCTCTGTGTGTATATATACCAGAAAATCCTTCAACTGAAAGAGGCTGAATGTTTTACTAATAGGTCATGTGGAAATTCAAAGTATTAATGGGAAGGAGAAAAGAAATTTGATTTTATTTGCCACCTGAATTAACAAAAGTGTATCATACTGATTATATCTGTGTGAGATGGGGTACATGGTAGATATGTCTGATTGTGTGTATGTATTCTGAATAGGGATGTGTTTTGAATCTGGAGTGAATTGCACAGTGAGAAAACCAAATGGGATTTAGGATTATCTAATTGAACTTCTGGTGGTGTTTGTGGACTGAGCTTCAGAAAAGATGAGAAACTCATCTGAGGTCACATATGAAGTCATTAACAGAGCTGTATTGAAATCTAGGGGCATCTGAACTCTTGGTTTGGGGTATTTTCTTTCATCACTTAAAAAACTTTTTAGAAGAATTCTAAACATATTACAGAGAGTTTCCGTACACCCTCCCATCAGCTTGCTTTACATGACCACATCTGTTGTTGTCGTTTAGTTACTAAGTTGTGTCTGACTTTTTTGTACAACTTAGACTGTAGTTGGACTATATCACTCCAGGCTCCTCTGTCCATGGGATTTCCCAGGCAAGAATACTGGAGTGGGTCACCATTTCCTTCTCCAGGGGGTCTTCACAACCATGGTATTGGGCCCATTTCTGCTTTGGCAGGTGGAGTCTTTACCACTGAGCCCCCAGAGACCCACAGTGCACTTATTAAAACTAAGAAACCCACATTGGAACAGTATTAGTAACTAAATTAGAGACTTTATTTGGATTTCTCTAGCTTTTCCATGGGGGTCCTTTTTCTGTTCTAGGAGCCAATCCAAGATACCACATTGCACTTAGTCATTATCTCTTTAGTTCCTCCAACTCTGTGACAGTCTTTCCTTATCTTTCATGATCTTGACATTTTTGAACAGCAGTTCACCATTTATTTTTATGTCACCTACTCTAGTCATGTAAACAAATGTGAATATGCCATCATTTCCATGATGGCATATGTAATGCCAATATATAAATTCAGATTTATAGTTATAAGCATATCACATACCTATCTGTGTTCTTTAAGTATATTTGTGTGTGGGATGTATGTAAATATTTGGACATGAGAATGTTCACTCAGTGTATTTATCATAATTTTTTATATTTTTGGGAAAAAAACTTGCCCCCGAATCCTGCCTCATTGGCAGCCACAGGTTCTAAAGAAAGTTTTTATTCTTAAAGGGGAAAGCAGGGGTTTCTGGCGTGATCTGGGGTTAGTTCCATATCAGAGTGGGTGATCTCTGGGCCTTTGCTTAAGCTGGGGACAAGGGGTCCCCCAGGATGGCAGTCGAGGCCCCCGTGCTAGAGGTTGGACAGAGGAGGGAGCCTGTGCCGTGACCACTGGTCAAGTTCTTCACACTCTCACTCAGAATTCTGGGGTCCACACGGCCCCTCCACCCAGCAAGTGAGAGGACAGCCTGTGGGAGTATACATACCAGAGTATGTATGTATGTGGGCCTTGTCATGCATATCAGCAAGCATAGATTAGCATGTGAGCCTTCATACATGTCCACGTGTGTGAATAACTGACTCTAACAGTCCCCGGTTGGGTGACTTTGAGCAAATTACTTAGTCAGTTTGTGTCTCCATGCCCTCATTTCACAAATGCAGACTGGCAGGGTATCTAGGCTCCTGACACGCAGTGACCCCCTGCATTACCCAGCCTGCTTTGCAGCTGAGTGGGGCCCACGTGACTAGTTCTGGCCAATGAATAGGGCGGCACCTGTCACTTCAGGTCTGAGGCAGTTAAGACCTCACGTGTGCGTCACCACTTTCCTTTCCTGCCCTGGTGACCTTAGAGGCCACACGTCCACGTGGCACAGCCACAAGATCGAGGAAGGCCAGTGACCTGCATTGGGCTTCATGTGAGTGAGAAAAATACACTTATTGTGATAAGCCCTGAGACAGGGGGTTGCCTCGTTACTGCAGCATAGCCGTCCAGTCCTGACGAATCACAGTCGTACTCACCTCAGGGTAAGTGGAGACGCTCACGAGGACTCTGTGAGTTAACATGTCCATGTGCTGCTAACGGAGCTGGCCAGCTAGGGCTTTGTGACGTCTCCACAAGCTGGAGTAGGTTGTATCTAGTGGGTGTCCCCAAATGCTCAGAAGATAAGCATTGTTCCTACCCTTCCTTGTGCGTGCGTGCATACGTGATGTCTCTTAAGTAAAGTCCGACTCTTTGCGACCCTATGGACTATAGCCCCCCAGGCTCCTCTGTCCATGGGACTCTCCAGGCAAGCATACTGGAGTGGGTTGCCATGCCCTCCTCCAGGGGATCTTCCCGACCCAGGATCAAACCTGCGTCTCCTCTGTCTACCTGCACTGGCAGGCAGTGCCATTAGCGCCACCCGCGGAGCCCCTCTACCATTCCTTAAAGAGACGGAACTTCTGGTGAGTTCAGTTTCCAGCCCCCACTTGGAAAGGCTTTTCCTCCCACGTAAAGGATGACTTTGCTTGTTTGCTACTTCAGCAAATGCTATTTATTGTACCAGCTCTGTGATCCCCTGGTGCAGGGCTGCCGGGAGAAGTGGCAGACGGAGCCTGACAGGGGCCACAGGGAGAGGGGCCTGCAGGATCGGGCTGTTAACAGCCTCCCTCCACCCCCAATCCTGACCACGAGGAGCTCCAGGGCAAAGAAGGGCTCTGTCTCCCAGGGTGTGGCATGTGCAGGCTGGGGCTGGAGCCACAGGAACACCCTGTGTTGGGGACACCCAGGCCTGTTCTCAGATGACACAGACATTTCTGTCAACATCAACACGTGTGCAGAGACCCTTTCATGGACCAAGACCTAAGCTGACCACTTTATGAGCTTTAACTTAGATTCTACACATCTCAGTAGGCAGGGTCTGTCACTCTCCGTCTTCAGGACAAGGAAACCCAGGCTCTGAGATGGGAAGGGGCTTGGCCGGGGTCGCAGAGGCAGAGCTGGCTGTAGAGTGCCCACTCTCATCCACCACACCCTGTCCTGCTTCAGTCCGTGGGGTCACAAGAGCCGGACACGAGAGCACACACACACATGCATTGAATGATGAGAAAAGAGTGAATAGAGCTCATTAGATGGGATGTCGGTGTGCATTTATGGCTGTGAGTGACCACGGCCACCGAGAAGAGGCCCTGTCAGGTCCATGTGCAGCTGCCGTGGTCCCAGAGGAAGGACATGGCCAGAGCCTGGGAGTGATGTACATAGATGTCTTATGCAGCCCCGTCTCTGACGGGTGTTGCAAACTCAGGGACATCACAGATCCACGCCAGCCCCTCCCCCACCTGGCCTGGGCCCTGCCTCCCCTACCTGCCACCCAGCCTCCCTAGAGCCAGGAAGCTGGGAGCAGGAAATCACACACCAAGGCCCCTATCTGATGCCCATAAGTTTGCTCAAGCTTATGTAAATCACACAAAAACTGACAAGTTTTCCTATTAAAAGATAATTGTAATCAGGGTGCCGGACGTGCAACGTGGGGATGATTGGAGATAGACGGACAGCACGGAAAGATGGATTGTTTTAATTTGCACCAATTAAATTGAAGTTCATGGGATCATCTTCTTCAATCTTCATGAATACTTTATTTTCTGGCTGCTACGGAGCTATTAAAAAGAATGATTGAGGCACGCGGCAGGCCGGGTATATTTTATGAAATATCACCTTTAAAGAATTTGAGTACGCCATTTTCATAATGAGTTTTCTAGTACCTAATCCTCTTCTCTATTACTACATTTAAGAAGTGGATTGATCTGGGAAGTGCCGAGGGTGCAGGTAATGATACATTTTGCCAGGCGCAGGCGGTGATAATGGATCACGTTTTTGGCGAGCAGGATAATGGATGCGAGTCGGGAGGAGGTGTATGCAGGACTTTGGTGGTGGTGGCCCAGCTTGGGTGGGAACCCTGTGCTGAGTCAAGCTTTCATCCTTGATGGGTGACTCTCCTGACAAGGAAGGCCTGGAGCCCAGAAGAGGAGGGAAACAAGGAGGTTCCTTGCTGGGGCTGAGCTGGGATGGGAAGGGCTCGGGGCTCCAGGTCTTCAGGCAGAGGCTGGAGTTGCCTGTGTCACCCTGAGCCCATTTCTGATGCTTTGATGTTCAGCTGAAGGCTTGGCTTGGAGGAAGAGTGGAGAATGGGGAAATCTCTGACCCCAAGAGGCAATTCATTCATGGGGTCCAAAGAGCAGGACAGACTGTGCAATGGCCCCAGCCATAGGCCTGACCACTGCAACCCAGTTCTTGACCTTGACCTCTTTCTAGATCTGTCTCCATGCACAGTGGTCTTTGGGTCTAAAGGGGACAGGCATATAGGGAAGTGGGTGGTAAGCTCACCCTCAAAGGGCAAGTATGAATCAAGCGGTTCCTGCCAGGATGGAGTCTGGAGCCCTCTCATATGTGGTCATGATGACGGGTGGGCTTGGGACTTGGATGTGACATAGCAGGTCAGGTCAGAGGAGCTAAACCCACAGTTCTGGCTCTTGCGCCCTTGTCTCCGGTGATGTCTGAGGGTGTTGGCCTGACCCTGATAGGCCTGGTCCTTGGGAATCACAGCCCCCAGTGGCTTCCTGAGGCCCCTGACCTTGGCCCTGGGAAGGGTGGGCACCAGGCACTGGGCAGGGGCGGCCACGGGATCAAGCAGAGTGAGGCGCCCTGCCCCACTCCAGGCTGGGTCTCTCCTCTGCCACTTGGCTGGGCTTTCCTCCCCAAGCTTCAGCAGCAGCAGCCGTCATAATTAACCCTGCTAATTAATCAGGGCAGGACGGATTAATTGAGATCACAGGAGACCGGGAGAGCAGGTGCGGCTTCAGGGCTGACGGGATAACGAGCTCTCTGGACACCCAGGGGGCCTGGCCCCACCCGGGGGAGCCCTGAGCCCGCACAGTGGTGAACTAGGCAGGCGGAGGCCCTGGGGGACCCAGCACTCCTGGGAGCCTGGGTCCTGCACAGGCAGGCTTCGACAGGCTGAGATGGGAAAGCTGGCAGGCAGACAGTCTCCATCACCCCCTCTACTGGGGGCCAGCCTGGTGGAAATGCAAGTTCCACCCACAGCCCGTGAGCCAGGAGGCCCTGGGCTGCGGGGGGAGCTGGAACAGAGCAGAGCCCGGGGCTGGCACCAAGTCTCCTGCTGCCCCAGAGGCCCCTGGAAAGGGGCCCAAGTTGGAGCTGAGACCCAACTCCTTGCCAAGAGTGGCACCACCTAAACCATGGGAGGACGAGCTTGGTGGGTTTCCAACAGCCAAGTGACTTGCTCATTTATGTTTTGCTGAAATCTCTCTAGCAGCTTCCGTGTGGAGGAGAATTGGGGAGGTGCCCAATGGCGGCAGAGACCCCACTGAGGAGGCTGGGGCTGTGGTCTAGGCAGGAGAGAATGGTGACTGGGACAAGGTGGCGGCAAAGGAGGTGCAGAGGGCTCTCGGGGGCTGGAGGCTGCAGAACTTGCTGATGGATCATGGCTGGTGGGGTGAGGGACTGGGGTCAAGGGCTATCATTCCATCTCCAGGAAGCTCTGGTTGGGATGGGGAACATGGAGCATGTTTGCAGGACAGGAAGTTTCTGACATGTTCTGGGTCACTAGAACCTCACCTACCTTTTGGACTCAGTTGCAATTGCCTTGTCCCAGCTCCCCTTAAACTGCTTTGGGTGGTTCCCCATCTTCCTGCCCCCCAGCTTGTCAGGCTCCTGGGACACTCGAGCCCACTCATGCTCCAGTCCCCACAGGTTGCTCCTTCCTCCAGACGAAGGCTCATCTTCCAAGACCACCTTACGCTGCCCCCTCCCCAAGGAGCCTTCCCTGTTCCTGGGTGCGTGGGCCTCCCCTCTCTCAGATCCACCATATCTTTGTAACTTTCCTGGTGCTGTTCCCTCTGCCAAATGCCCTTCCTTCCTTGAGCCCAGACGAGCTCCTACGTTGCCTTAAAAGTCCAGCGCAATCCCCATCTCTCCCTCTTGATTTGTCTTGCTTCTGATCGCTTCTTTCTTGGAGCCCTGCTGCACTTTGTATGACTTTTGGCAACCATGCCTCTGCCTCCTTCAGTCTACTTCTGAAATAAGTTTGGGAGTTGAAATTGCCAGCGCTAGGCTGCAACCTTACTCAGGCTGTGAACCGCTTACTCCCTCCAAGCAGGGTTTCTCAACCTCAGCATCACTGACACTGGGAGCAGATCATTCTTTGCTGGATGTTAGCAGCATCCCTGGCCTCTACCCACTCGATGCCACCAGCTTCCCCTGTTGCGATACCAAAAAGGCCTTGAGACATAGCCAGAAGTCCCCTGGGGGAGGAGGAGCAAAACCATCCTCGATCGAAAACTATTGCTTTCAAGAGAGATGAGAAACATTAGAAAACCAATTGAGCAGGGAGGATCCCAAATTCTGACCATGGACTGACAGACAGGCCTAATGCTATTTTGGGGTGTGAGTTTTGAACATCTAGTGCTTCCCCAGTACAGAGGTTCTCAACTTTTGTACAAATATGTTCCTAAAAGTACACACGCCATGAGACGTACAAGAATGTCCATAGTCAGTCCCCACATTGGACTAAATGCCTGTTTGTAATAGAATAAATGAAAAACTATGGTTATTCACTCAGGGGACACTGGGCAGCATGGTCTGCTGTACAGGCAGCATCAGGAATGAATCTCACAGGTGAGAGAAGCAGCCAGACCCCGGCGATGCAGCTTGTGTGAGCCCATTTATGGAAAGATCTATGGCACTGGAAGGCAGGATGGTGGCTGCCCTTGGTGTTCCCCAGCCCTTGAGGGGTGGTAATATGCTTCTCAATCGATGTCCATCTGAGTGCTGGTTTGCAGACTGTGTTGACTCTGTTCAAACTCTTTGGGCCAAACACTGGAGATTTGTGCATTTTTCCCATATGTGTGCGATGCTGAAATACAAAGTATACTGAAAAAAAGAACACTACCTTAAAAACAGACAAATACGCAGCAAAACAATTACTTGGTCTCTACCATATGACCCAGCAATTCCACTCCTGGGTATATATCCAAAAACAACAAAAACACTGATTTGAAAAGATACATGGACCCCACTGTTCACAGCAGCACTGTTTACAATACCCAAGACAGGAAAGCCACACAAATGTCTATCAACAGAGGAATGGATAAAAAAGATACACACACACACACACACACAATGGAATATTCAAAAGTGAAAGGGTTAGTTGCTCATTTGCGTTTGACTCTCTGCGACCCCATGGATTGTAGCCCTCTAGGCTCCTCTGTTGGAGAAGGCAATGGCACCCCACTCCGTACTGTTGCCTGGAAAATCCCATGGATGGAGGAGCCTGGTGGGCTGCAGTCCATGGGGTCGTTGAGGGTTGGACACGACTGAGCGACTTCACTTTCACTTTTCACTTTCATGCATTGGAGAAGGAAATGGCAACCCACTCCAGTGTTCTTGCCTGGAGAATCCCAGGGATGGGGGAGCCTGGTGAGCTGCTGCTGTCTATGGGGTCACACAGAGTNTTTTGTACAAATATGTTCCTAAAAGTACACACGCCATGAGACGTACAAGAATGTCCATAGTCAGTCCCCACATTGGACTAAATGCCTGTTTGTAATAGAATAAATGAAAAACTATGGTTATTCACTCAGGGGACACTGGGCAGCATGGTCTGCTGTACAGGCAGCATCAGGAATGAATCTCACAGGTGAGAGAAGCAGCCAGACCCCGGCGATGCAGCTTGTGTGAGCCCATTTATGGAAAGATCTATGGCACTGGAAGGCAGGATGGTGGCTCCCCTTGGTGTTCCCCAGCCCTTGAGGGGTGGTAATATGCTTCTCAATCGATGTCCATCTGAGTGCTGGTTTGCAGACTGTGTTGACTCTGTTCAAACTCTTTGGGCCGAACACTGGAGATTTGTGCATTTTTCCCATATGTGTGCAATGCTGAAATAGAAAGTATACTGAAAAAAAGAACACTACCTTAAAAACAGACAAATACGCAGCAAAACAATTACTTGGTCTCTACCATATGACCCAGCAATTCCACTCCTGGGTATATATCCAAAAACAACAAAAACACTGATTTGAAAAGATACATGGACCCCACTGTTCACAGCAGCACTGTTTATAATACCCAAGACAGGAAAGCCACACAAATGTCTATCAACAGAGGAATGGATAAAAAAGATACACACACACACACACACACACAATGGAATATTCAAAAGTGAAAGGGTTAGTTGCTCATTTGCGTTTGACTCTCTGTGACCCCATGGATTGTAGCCCTCTCGGCTCCTCTGTTGGAGAAGGCAATGGCACCCCACTCCGTACTGTTGCCTGGAAAATCCCATGGATGGAGGAGCCTGGTGGGCTGCAGTCCATGGGGTCGTTGAGGGTTGGACACGACTGAGCGACTTCACTTTCACTTTTCACTTTCATGCATTGGAGAAGGAAATGGCAACCCACTCCAGTGTTCTTGCCTGGAGAATCCCAGGGATGGGGGAGCCTGGTGAGCTGCTGCTGTCTATGGGGTCGCACAGAGGTGGACACGACTGAAGTGACTTAGCAGCAGCAACAGCAGGTTCCTCTGTCCACGGAATTCTCCAAGCAAGAATACTGGAGTGGGTAGCCATTCCCTTCTCCAGGGGGTCTTCCTGACCCAAGGATCAAACCTGAGTCTCTTGCATGGCAGGCAGATTCTTTACCGTCTGAGCCACCAGGGAAATCCATACAATGGAATATTGCTCAGCCACAAAAAGGCATGTTGCCTTTTGCAGCAACATGGACAGACTTGGAGGGTATTATGTTCAGTGAAATAAGCCAGACAGAGAAGGACAAATATCATATGATATCACTTAAATGTGGAATCTAAAAAATACAGCGAACTGGAGAATATAACTAAAAAGAAGCAGACTTATAGCTCTAAAGAACAAACCAGTGGTTGCGAGTGAGGAGAGGAAAGGAGGAAGGACAAGCTACTAGGTATAAAATAAGCTTCAAGGATACATTGTGCACCATAGGGAATTAGCCAATGTTGTATAATAGCTATAAATGGAATATAACCTCTAAAATTGTGAATCACTATATCGTACACCTTAACTTCCTATAATATTTTACAGCATCTATACTTCAAAAATATTCTCATGCATGGATGTTGAACTTTATAAAGAAGATAGTTCAGCTTGTTGCAGACTAACGAATATCCTGAAATGCTAAACTGTATTTTCCTTTTACACGCAGACTCTGATGTTTCATTTCTAGAATTTTGCTCTTACCCTTTTCCTGTTTCTTCGCCTTCATGATGGATGCCCGATGTCTGGCTCTGTGCTGGGGCGGCCGATGGGCCACTCTGACAGCCTGGAATCTTCATCTGTGTCTCAAATGCATATGTTCCTTCCCCCTAGGTTGGCACACTCATTACAAATATTAAGACTTGAGCTAAATAAAAAATTACAAGGGCAAAATGCAACAAAACAAAACAAAACAGCAGCTTATGAGTTTGCAAGGGTTTGAACCTGCATTTTGCATTTTTCCCGATAAAATACAGGGAGGACTCCGAGGGCACCATCAGAACGAGCTGGGGCCCTGTGGCCTGAGGGCGGCAAGTGTCCCCGGTCAGGTGATATGAAAAGTTGGAAAGATTAGTTGAGTAAAATGCAGTTTAAAAAAAATGGTTTGCGAAGTGATGTTTTGAAAATACAGATTAGAAAAATGGAACAGTCTGCATCATCCAAACCATGGGTCTTATTTCCTGGGGTTGGATCATCTATCAGCCCCAGCTATGTTGTGACACCTCCCGTCTTGTAAACAAATTGTCCCCAGGGCCCTGTTCTCCTGCCAACACCCGTGTCCCTGCTCCCTTGAAACAAAATGCCCAGGAGAGTGGTCTTTACCCTCTGCTGCCTCCAGCCCTGGTTCATCCTCCAATCTCTGCACACAGGCCGTCAGCCCTCCCCTGAAATCAGGCAGCATGTGACCAGAGACCAGCAAATTCGGGCATCTGCATTTGATGCGCCTGGCTACTCCTTTCTCCCTGAAGCCTTCTCTTCGCGTGGTTCCTAGGAGGACGCGCTGCTAATTTTTCTTCATCTCATTGGCTGTTCTTTTCCAGGATTCTCCACTGGCTCCTTCTCTGGTGTCAGTGAGGCCCAGAGCCACGCCCCTGACGCCCTTGTCTTCTCTGGCTCCGGGGGGGATCAGGCTCAGGCTCAGGGTGGAGACCCCTGGCTAAGACACACCTCTGCTTGGACCTCGTAGCTGGGCGCTGCCTCTACCCTCACCTCTCCACTGTCTAGTGTCCACTTGGGCAACCAGGGATCTTTCTAAACTTTCACCAGGTCGCTTCTCAGCTCAAACCTTCCAATCCCAACAAAATCCAGATCCCTGCTACTTCTTGCTAGTTGACTGTGTGCCAGGGGCCTGGTGTGCAGCGTCTCTGTGCATCCTGACAATAATACTGGGGGGTAGATATATACTGGGTACCCATCTTTCTGCTAAAGAAACAGCTCAGAGAGGCTAAGGAACTTGCCTTAGGTCACACAGCTAGGGAAGGATGGTCTACCTCAAAGGCTCACGGGAGTGGAGGGCTGACTCTGGCACTCCCCAACAACTTCCCTCCATCCCCCTGGAGGAAACTTGCCTGTCCTGGTCCAGCTGGGTCCTGGCATACAGGCACCTATTAGGATCTTAATAAGTGAACAGAGAGTGATCTGCACACCCAGACTCGGGGACACTGCATCTTGGGGTGTGTGCTTGTTCGTGTGCGTCTGCTCACATGAGTCTCCTTTTCCCCTACATCCCCCGCCCCCAGGCCAGGCTGGTGGCCTGAGGGTCACCCCGGGCTTGGCTTTCCATCCTGCACCCGCAGTGACAACCCAGATTCCCATTCTCCTCCAGCATTCCTTTTAATTGCTCAAAAGTTGACGATAGGTGCAAGGAAAATAATGAGGCCTAATTATGTTAATTAAATGGCTAATTCATTAATTAACGTACTCATATCCTTGGCTTGGAGAGCCCCTTGCTGAGGCCGCGAGGTTGGTTCCGTTCCAGCAGCGATGGGAAGGCCTGCCCGGGGCAGGGAGTCTGCAGCCCTCTCTGGTGGGGGCCGCAGGTGCCTGGCTGCCATGAGCCCTCTCCAGCCACCCATCCTCGGACACTCCCTGTTCTCCCCTCCCATCTGCAGTGTATGGGTCGGTGGGAAGCAGGGAGTGAGCAGATCTGGGCAGGTGGGGTCTGTGTCCCCCAGGAGCTGCCTAGTGACTTCCCGGGTGGCTTCCCAGCTTGGAGGAGGCAGTGGGGATGGGCAGGGGCTCCAGAGAGAGAGTGAGAGTGGGTGTGGGGAGATTTGTCCAATGGGGTCAGGCACTATGAGGCCACGCACAGAAGGACACGTTGCCCAGGATGGTCCAAGAGACCCTTCTGTCCCTGGAGGGACCACCTGGGACCTGCACCATCTGGATAAGAGCCAGGGAGCAGAGGCCCAGGGGCTGGGTGCAGCTGGGCCACTGGTCAGCTGTGACCACAGAGGGGCCGACCGTCCTTCACAGGTAGACCACGTCCTCACAGTGCCCTGCCGGGGCCCCTGGCTCCTCAGCTCTCACCTCCCCTCACCTGTTCTCTGCCTCTGGTCCCATCCCCGGTCAGGACCCCTAAAGTGCTCTCCCAGCACTCCGTCCCACGTCGTCCCATGTGGAGTCCTTGGTGCAGGTTGTAATTATACAATCCATCCCCATTCCTCTCTCTGAGATTACAGTCTGTACCGTATTATTACTACATCATCTGTTCTCTTGATTGTTTCTGTCATCAGACAAGGGCTGCGCCTCCGGGTCCCCCATTCAGGTTTGTGACATAGGGATGCATTTCACAGTCACAAGCTCAGATGAATAAAATTTCACTTGGAGCCATGTGGAGAAGAGGTTAAGGGTGGGGTCTTGACATTGAACCCAGGCTTTACCCCTTCCCAGCTGTGTGACCTCAACAAGTGCCTTAACCCCTCTGGTTTATGACCCAGGCATTCCCTTGGGAAACGGGGGACAGTGAGAGCTCCTTTCTCTCAGGGAGCTCCTGGGCTTTAAATGAGATACTGTGTATAGAGCTCATAGACTGGGCCTGGCAGAGCCTGTGCTGAATAAATGTCAGCAACTTTGATCGCTTTATTTTCGCTAATACTTTAGTTTTGAACTGCAAGACCCCATATTCCCAATGCTAAACATGTAATCCAGGCAGAGTTGGCCAAACTGGGGATTTCTCGCTTGGGTTGAACAATTCGTCATGTTAATGCTTTTGTTTGTTCCCTGCCCGTGTCTTCTGAGCGCTGGCGCTAAGCTCCAGAGCTTTCACAAAGCCCTTGCCTGCCTGGCTCCCTGCTGGCTTCTCCTTGAGTCTCTGTCTCCCCCTGACTCCCCAGACAGTGTAAGAGGAGGAGCCTGAGGCAAAGGGAGAAAGTCCCGTGCCCCAGGTACATTTATCAACATTGTTGTTTACTCGGACTCTTTTGTGACCCCCAAGGACTGTAGCCCACTAGGCTCCTCTGTCCATGGAATTTTCCAGGCAAGAACACTGGATTGAGTTGTCATTTCCTTCTCCAGGGGATCTTCCCGAACCAGGGACTGAACCCGAGTCTTCTGCATTGCAGGCAGAGTCCTTACCGTTGAGCTACCAGGGAGCCCACAGGACCCCCTCCCCCTACCCATATTCTAAACCAAGTGGAAAAGATTCATAAAAACCCCACAAAGACCATAACTGTATGTAAAAACCCATAAAGCCCAGTCTGCACACCATTACCGAGCCGTATACACCTGCCCTGCAGGGCCCCAGGTTGATTGGAGTCAAGCAACCCTTCCCAGTGCCCCGTAATGCAAGTTCTTAAACATAACAGCCAGTCTATTTCAGAGCTGATATTTTGTTCATCGTGGTTTTCCTGTATTCATTTTGATTTTTAAGAATACTATTTCTGGGACTTCTCTGGTGTTGCAGTGGCTAAGATGTCACACTTCCACGGCAGGAGTGTGAGGGTTTGATGCCACATGGCTCAGCCAAGAAATGAAAAGAAAAAAAACACCACCCAAACTATTTCTGTTGATCACTGAGTTTTTGGCGCCACCTTCAATTTTGCGTCTGAGGCAAGTGCCTCTCTTGCCTCACCCTTACCAGCACTGACTCCAAGCTCCTCCTTGGGCCCCCACTCTGCCCTGACGCTGTTGTGATCTCTTTTGGCCCCCTGTTCTCATCAGAGGCTGCTGGAAATGGGCATCCTGAGTGGGACTTGGGAGGAGCAGGGCTTCTCTGCTTTGGGACCCCCCCCAAACTCATCTTGCGGGGGTCATCAGTCACCCACTTTTCTTTACTTTGCTTGGGCATCTTCTCAGAGGAAACTGATCTGGGGAAGCAGAGGGTGAAAGCGACCAGCCTCCCTGGTCTGTACCTGGAGACGGGGGCAGTGGGGAGTTGGGATGGGGCTGCAGGGTGAGGAGGAAAGGTTTTTCCTTCTCTCACACATCTTTCCCTTCTACCCTGGTGATTCCCTGCATCAGAGTTTGATACCAAAGCAGGGACTGCAGCATCTTGGTTCTTCAGTTTCTTTAAGTCCTGTAGGGCCCTCCTGGCTGGGTACCCTAATGATGGGGACGGGGGCAGCCACAGGAAGCAGGGAGTATGGAGGTGAGCTCCCCGCTCTATGATGTCATGCCCCTCTAGGTGCCCAGCGCACCTGGCTGGATGCTTTTGAAACTGGCCTAGAGGCTTGGAGACGGAGTGGCAACTGGAGTGAAAATTCCCCAAGCAGGTCAGTTGACCACCCGACAGTGCCCCCAAGCTGCCATCTCCAGGCTGGAGGGAGGCTCCGGCAGAGGGGCGCCGAGAGCGTTACTCGTGCCGGGTAGAATTCAGCCCTGCTTCCCAGGGAGTGGGAATTGATTGCTTTATTGCCTAGACTTAATTCGAAGGAAGTGAAACTAAAGCCTCATAAGAAATATGGTTATTACAGAATGCTTAGGCCCCTGCCTGGGGAGCCTGCACCCTGCTCATCTTGCCCCTGTCTACGGTAGCAGGAGCCACAGTTGCACCCTCTACTTGGAATAGGTTTCTAAAGTGCAATAAAAGCAGCTGGCTGGATGGGGCCACTTGTCGCTTGGAGCGTCTGCCCAGATGTGATGAATGTGGGGATTCTGTGAGCTCCCATCTCCTGACCTCTGGCCCCCACAATAGATGGTAATAATGACAATGATAACAATATTAATACGAGCAGCTGAGTATTTAATGAGCATTTACTATGCATTTACTATGCCAAAGCCTTTGACTGTGTGGATCACAATCAACTGTGGAAAATTCTGAAAGAGATGGGAATACCAGACCACCTGACCTGCCTCTTGAGAAATCTGTATGCAGGTCAGGAAGCAACAGTTAGAACTGGACATGGAACAACAGATTGGTTCCAAATCGAGAAAGGAGTACGTCAAGGCTGTATATTGTCACCCTGCTTATTTAAGTTCTATGCAGAGTACATCATGAGAAATGCTGGACTGGAAGAAACACAAGCTGGAATCAAGATTGCAGGGAGAAATATCAATAACCTCAGATATGTAGATGACACCACCCTTATGGCAGAAAGTGAAGAGGAACTCAAAAGCCTCTTGATGAAAGTGAAAGAGGAGAGCGAGAAAGTTGGCTTAAAGCTCAACATTCAGAAAACGAAGATCATGGCATCCGGTCCCATCACTTCATGGGAAATAGATAGGGAAACCGTGGAAACAGTGTCAGACTTTGTTTTTTTGGGGCTCCAAAATCACTGCAGGTGCTGATTGCAGCCATGAAATTAAAAGACGCTTACTCCTTGGAAGGAAAGTTATGACCAACCTAGACAGCATATTCAAAAGCAGAGACATTACTTTGCTGACTAAGGTCCGTCTAGTCAAGGCTGTGGTTTTTCCGGTAGTCATGTATGGATGTGAGAGTTGGACTGTGAAGAAGGCTGAGCGCCGAAAAATTGATGCTTTTGAACTGTGGTGTTGGAGAAGACTCTTGAGAGTCCCTTGGACTGCAAGGAGATCCAGCCAGTCCATTCTGAAGGAGATCAGCCCTGGGATTTCTTTGGAGGGAATGATACTAAAGCTGAAACTCCAGTACTTTGGCCACCTCATGCGAAGAGTTGACTCATTGGAAAAGACTCTGATGCTGGGAGGGATTGGGGGCAGGAGGAGAAGGGGATGACTGAGGATGAGCTGGCTGGGTGGCATCACTGACTCGATGGACGTGAGTCTGAGTGAACTCCGGGAGATGGTGATGGACAGGGAGGCCTGGCGTGCTGCGATTCATGGGCTCGCAAAGAGTCGGACACGACTGAGCGACTGGACTGAACTGCTATGCACCAGGCATTGTCTCACTGAATGTTTACATTGGCTCTTTGTGGAAATGTATCACTCAGTAATTACCACAAAGTTGCTGTGTAACAAATGAGCCCAGACTGCAGTTGCTTACAAACAGTGATCATTTATTCTCACAAGTCGGAGGGTTGCTTGGGAGTCCGCTGGTCTCGTCCGGGCTGGGCTGGGGCAATTAGCTCTGCTCCACCTGCCCCACTGTCTTTTGGGTCCCAGCCGGGGCTATTCTTGTGGATGGCAGTGTCGCAGAGAGCGACTGGAAATGCCCGAGGCCTCTTGAAGTCTTGGCCCCAGAGTGGCTTCCCTTCCTCCTTCCTCCTTCTGTTGCCAAAGCCGGTCACAGTGCCAAGCTCAAAGTCACAGGTGAACATTGTCTTGCCTCTTAGTGGGAGACACTATGGAGTTGGAACCAAGAGTGCAGCCTGCCACAGGCACCATCCTTGTTATCCCCACTTTATAGATGAGGAAAATGAGGGCCAGAGAGGGAAAGTGGCTTCCCCAGGGTCACACAGCACTGCGAGCTGGGATTCAGAGCTCAGCAGGTGCCTGAGGCCCCAGCGACCCCTTTCTCCTTATGCAGTTCAGTGCCTGAGCTCTGCTCACCCTGAATAGGGGCAGTCCATCGGGACCCAGATGGCTGTGACTCCAGACACCTGGCGGGGCTGCTGAGGGTTCCTGGTGGTCCCCATTCACTCCAGTTCCCACCAGACCAAGAGTGGACTCTGGGAAAGGCGCAGATCACTGCTCAGAGCCAGATGCTCCCCCGCCCTTATCTAATATCTGCTCTGTTCTGTGAGGGGACACCTGGCTTCCCCGGCTGGTGAGGGTGCAGTCAGGATTTGAAACAAGCTCCTGATTCAGAGCTTCCCGGTGCTGTGACCCCGAACTGACCACAGGGGCTCCCTCTTAGCTCAGCCCTCCACCAGTGGTTGTGCCTAGGGCTCTCACCAACCTTCCCCCTAACTCCCCTCCCTCCTCCGAGCACATGGGAGCTGAAGCAAGTGCTGCCTGGCTTTCCTCCCTCACAGCCTCTCCTGGAGGCCTTGGCAGCCGTAGGATGTCTGTTTTGCCCTCAGCTCCCCGACCCCTCCCCTGGGGCTCCCTGGGACCCTGGGCCAGCAGAACCTGTGCCCAGAAACCCGTGGCTGTATGGTCCTCAGGGACCCATGAACTCTCACCACCTGACTCTTTTTAAGCTTTTATTATTTCTCTATTACCCAAGTAATACATGTTCATTGCAGGAAAATTAGAAAATACAGAAAAGCATAAAGAAAAAAAAATCAAGTGTAACCAGTTTAGAAGCATCTCTACTCATTAGGAGTATAAACATGAAATGGTTTTATTTTTCCAATAACGGCCACTGCTCTGCTCTCTCTAAACCGCCTCCCTCTGCCTGCTGGGTGGCAAGTCCGTAAATGACATCTCAGTCCAACTCCATTACTTTCCACTCTGGAGTATTAAGCCTGGCTCATGCTGGCACCCAAGACTAGATCCTGTGCTGTTTCAAACTCCAAGCCCATTTAGTGTTCAAGGCTTGTCCTTTCCCCCACCACTGGGGTTGGCTGTGGGATCTTCTCAACTGTAACCCCTTCCCCTACCACCCTCCCTGGCAGTGCCCGGCTCAGGGTTGGCCTGGGGAGATGGGGTTCACATAGCCTTTTGTAGGGTTCTGCCCGCTGATGTAACTTGTCCGTGGGTGTATGGCCACTCTTAAGGTTCTTCCTGGGGAGGGAGGGGGTCCTCTTGTTGTCACTCCCAGGGCTTGCTGGTCACCCCCACCCTGTGATTCAGCTGCATCTTGAGGCCAGCCCCCAGCTGTGGCCCCCAGCTGAGCCCTTCTGACGTGTGACTCCTTGCAGCTGGTGGCCCTCAAACTTGTCTTCCCCGGTGACATTAGGTTATGGGGTTGTGGGCACCTGCTGAGCCAGGTTCAGAGCCTGAGGCCCTGGGCCCTCGGGTGGTGGTCCTAGTGACCACTCGGGCAAGCCCCACCCTCTCAGCCCTTTGCCTGGGCTCCGTGGGCACAAGGACAGGCCAGTGCAGTGGCTGAACTCTGGGCTGGAAAAGCGTTTCTTCTCCTCGAAGGCACCTGGGCTGGAGGAAAGCTTCTCTTAGACTTGGGGAGGAAAAAGCCAAGCTCCTCAAGTGCAAGAGGTAGGAGGGGAGGGACCGGCCACTCCTCTCTCCTATCTGCTCTTGTCTCCATCTGCAGAGGGCCTGGGAGGCACACTGAAGAGGGCTCCATCTGTGGGGTGACCACCCAGCATGAGTGGTGTGCCTCCTCTTCTCCAGGACCTTCTCTCGGTCTCTGGGGTGAACCATTAGCAGTTAGCTTTATCCCATGTTCCCCTGCCCTCCACTCCCACCCCAGGCTGATTGGATCCGAGATGTGCCCTTGGCCTCAAGAGACAGAGACAGGATCCCTGTGCCTTCCAGCCCAGACAGGCTCATGGCTTCACACCCAGCTCAGGAGCTCTGGGTCTATAGGGTGGGCTCCCAGATTTGCACAAGGACTCTCCAGCTGCAGGCAGAAGGACCTGGGGACAGAAGACCAGGCCTGGTGTGTACCTACTATGAGTCACATCCTGGGCTGAGGGTGACACATAGGATTTCCCTGCCCTTTGAAGGAGGTACCATTAGCATCCCCATTTTACAGATGAGAAAACTGAGGCTCTGGGGGCTGGAGTGACAAGCCCAAGGTCACAAGGCTGATGAGTGGTACTCCGAGGATCATCAGTTGTTTTCTGGGGGTCACCTCATATCTCCCCACACTGTCATCCCTTTGTCTCCATACCCACTGCTAACCTGGTATGGGGACAAATTCTGGTTGAATCAAAGAATAAATGAATGAATGAGAGCGAGGATTGCATTTCTAACACTGGGACGGTTTATTTTAGGGTGTTTCTGGGTTTTGGAAAAGTGATACACCGGCCACGAGTATTTCCATTTGCCAGATGGGGAAACAAAGTCTGAGGCCCCTAGTGAGGATGGAGTCCACCCCCTCCTGCCCCAGGCACCTGAGCTGGGGGCACGTCCAGCGCAGCTCCTGCCTGTGCTTGGGCAACAATTTGTGAGCCAGGAAGCAGCGGGCTGGCCGGGTGGCTCTCTTTTCCCTCCCTCTTCTCTCTGTCCCCATCCCAAAGGTAAAAAGTTCACGCGGGCGGTCATCCGTCGCAAGCTGTCAGGCAGCTGTGCAATCTCTCTGTGGTTTTATTACTTAAAATCGGCACGGTGTCCAGGCTGGGGAATTTTCCAAGGTGTTTGAGGCTGACATGGGCCCCATTTATATTGTGCCTGAGTTTCCTTCCCAGTCTCCTTGAGACAAGTGACCAGCAGGTCCTGCTGTGAAGGCCATATCAGTCATTTGCCAACCGGAGCCGGGCCG
Organism: Redunca redunca; assembly: GCA_006410935.1. Classification (NCBI taxonomy): domain Eukaryota; kingdom Metazoa; phylum Chordata; class Mammalia; order Artiodactyla; family Bovidae; genus Redunca; species Redunca redunca. The sequence continues at coordinate 267,525 of SJYQ01000576.1, read as the reverse complement.
TGAATTACCAGGGGATGGTGCGGTGGGGAGCGCCGGCCGGGGGCGCAGGGTGACCGTAAACATGTCCCGGGAACGTGTCTCCCATCACTCACGGGCAGGTAGCAGATGGAGGCGCACACGCAGCCCCTATCTCTAAATCTGGGCCTGACCTATGAGAGAGACTGAGGTGACTTTCAAGGGAGTCCGTCTGCAGGCCAACTTGGACTAGAAGTTAACGGCAGGTCGGGTTTCCCTGAGGGTGGGACCTTCTGGTTAGTTCATGTACACATTTATTTATGCCTTCACTCCATGAAATTTTATTATTGAGCATTAGCTATGTGATGAGGGTGTGCATTTTGGGTTTCTTGAAAGATACAAAATGAGGGTCTTGGTTATACGGGGATGAAGAGGTCCCAGGGTCAGCCTCCTGTGATCCCTGCTCTAGGTCCTTCGTCTCCTTGCCCTAGCTTGAGTTCCATGCCAGCTCACCCTGTTGTTCTGTCTGGGACCAAGAAGCTTGCTGTGGGTCATGGAAGAGGGGACGTGCCCAGGAGAGGGGCCGCTGTCCTGTCTGGTGGGGAGTTTCTTCCCCGGGACAACTGCTCTGCTCCACGCCAGCCCCTGCACCAGGCACTTACTCACCCAGTCTCATCAGACCCTGCACCCCTGTGACATGGGGACCATTATCACCACATTTTATAGGTGAAGGTAAGGAAACTTCCAAGGTCATCCAGTGACTCGAAGCTAGAACTTGGGCTTCAACCCAAGTCAGTAAGCCCCTCGAGCCCCTGGGAGGAGGATTCCGGCTGCTGCCTGCAGTCTGGGAGGGGTGTCTGAGGACTCTGGGAGGGATGCACTCATATCCCATCCACCAGCCACTGAGATCTGGGTGTGGGGTCTCACCTGACCCTCCAGTCCCCCCTTTTATCCAGTTCCCAATAAAGGGGATACTTGGGCAGAGGACAGAGATGGGAGACAGGAACGAGTCCTCAGAACTTAGGAGAAGGGCAGGGAGAAGAGAAGTAAGGTGTCGAGGGCAGGGAGGAGACAGGGAAGGCAGGTGTTTAGACAGACTCGGAGATGATGGACACTTTGTCTTCAGATTTTCGTGTCTTTTCTTCCCTCATCTGTCTTCATGCTCACGTGCTAAGTCGCTTTAGCCATGTCTGACTCTTTGTGATGCTGTGGACTGCAGCCCACCAGGCTCCTCTGCCCATGGGGTTCTCCAGGCAAGAATACTGGAGTGAGTTGCCATGCCCTCCTCCAGGGCATCTTCCCAACCCAGGGATTGAACCCCTGCCTCTTATGTTTCCTGCATTGGCAGGCAGGTTCTTTACCAACTAGTGCCACCTGGGTAGCCCATCTGTCTCCATGATCTTGGGTAAATGATATCACCTGCAGAGCCTCAGTCTCCTCACCTGTGAAGTGGGGATTATAGAACTGGTTGCTATGAGGACTTAAGAGCAGGCTGACCAACTTGTCCTGGTTCTCCTGAGATTTTGCTGAAGTCAGCACCCGAAGTCCCCAGCCTGCAAAATCCACTGTGAGCGAGTGCCCAGTCATTCAGTTGTGTCTGAGTCTTCTGTGACCCCTTGGACGGTAGCCCACGATTACCAGGACTACAGGGATTTTCCAGGCAAGAATATGGGAGTGGGTTGCCATTTCCTACTCCAGGGGGTCTTCCCGACCTAGGGATTGAACCTGTATCTCCTGCATCTCCTTGGCAGGCAAATTGGAAAGACTGATGTTGAAACTGAAATCCCAATACTTCAGCCACCTGATGTGAAGAACTGACTCATTTGAAAAGACCCTGATGCTGGGAAAGATTGGAGGCGGGAGGAGAAGGGGACAACAGATGAGATGGTTGGATGGCATCACCAACTCAATGGACATGAGTTTGAGTAAACTCAGGGAGTTGGTGATGGACAGGGAGGCCTGGCGTGCTGCGGTTCGTGGGTTCGCAGAGTCGGACGTGACCGAGTGACCGAACTGAACTGAGCCACCTGAGAAGCCCCACAAAACCCCCCCGCTGCTGCTGCTAAGTCAGGTCAGTTGTGTCCGACTCTGTGCGACCCCATAGACGGCAGCCCACCAGGCTCCCCCGTCCCTGGGATTCTCCAGGCAAGAACACTGGAGTGGGTTGCCATTTCCTTCTCCAATGCATGCAAGTGAAAAGTGAAAGTGTGTCCGACTGCAAGAGACCCCATGGACTGCAGCCCACCAGGCTTCTCCGTCCATGGGATTTTCCAGGCAACAGTACTGGAGTGGGCTGCCATTGCCTTCTCTGACAAAACCCCCCGGTGCCCAGCAAATTGGGAGAGCGGTCGCTCTGGGAGAAAGAATGACCTGAGCCTTCAAGCTCCCAGCACTCAGCAGCCTCTGTGAACATGTACCCCTGCCCTGAATCCGAGTCTCTCCCGGGCCTTCTTGGTCCCTCTGGTCTCCGTTCCTGGGTTTCCACCGTGTTTGCTCTAAGTGTCATTCCCTGGTTCTCTGACGGTCCCCTGACATCCTAGTCTCCATCTCAACCTCTTCCTCATGTCGCCTGAACATTCTTCTTCCCCCAGTCTCTCTCTGCCTCATCCCAGCCCCGTCCCTGCCCTGCCCTGTACACCCCACTTCTCCTTTCTCTGCCCTCCTCCTGGTTCTCAGGGTCAGGTCCCCTGACCCTGCGTTAGAGCATCCACTCCTGACCGTGGGCTGGAGAGTCAGGTGGAGGCCCCAGGCCCCCTTCACAGTGAGTGACCCTGAGAGCCTGCCCAAGGCCCTGAGACTGCGCGGAGGGTCCTGAGAGCAGGTTCTGGGTTGGCAAGAGGGGTGGGACCAGGAGGGTCCATTATCTACCCCCACCCACCACCCCGGACCTGGGCCGCTCACCTGGTGAGGGAAGAGGCCTGCACAGCCTGCCTGGCAGAAGCCCTCAGCCTGTCTGGGCTCAGACAAGGACTGACTCTTTCAAAGATAATTTATTGGCCGATACCTCATTGCACATGGTAATAGCTTGTGCTTAAATAATAATAAGCTTGATTGCCGTGCAGTCGTTAAACTTTTTTCCCATTCAGTTTAACTGACCATTTTGTGTGTGGTTTGGAAGAAGGGGGGAGAGAGAGCCCGGTCATTATCCCCGGCCTGAAATGGGAGTTAATTTCTAATGAAGGTATAATTTTATTCCGATGATTTTACATTTAATTAACTAAAGCTACAAGTAATTTGAAATTATATGGTGATGGGGCCTCACTTTGGGGATCACAAGGGGCAGAGAAGGGGAACTGAGCGTGGGGGGAACAGAGGGGCAGGGATGGCCAGGGAGCAGGGCTGTAGGGGGAAGAGGGACAGAGGGAAGGGGACCCTGGGTCAAGCAGAGGTGGTTGAGGCCAGTTACTTCTCAGCCCTTCTTGGCAGGAAGCTCTGTGGTTTCCACTTTACAGGTGAGGAAAGGCAGGCTTGGAGAAACGAAGGAGTGGACGCCTGTCCTTTGGTCTTTCTCCCCATTCCCTCCTTGTTCTGGAAACGTCAGCTCCGTCTTTACAGCTCCTCCTCCCCTGACTGTCCTATGCTGCTGCCACGTTGTTCCATAGTCTTGACCCCGAGCACCACTGGGTTGAGCCAATGACAGCGTTTCTAGGGATTTTTAAACTGGGGTGTGAGAGAGTCAGGTGTCTTTGATGGCTGAAGGATAAAAGTTGCTTTTCTTTCTTATCTAATTTAACTTATGTTCAGTTTGGGGCACACATCTGAAGTGGACAGCTGGATGCAATTTCACTTTCTCTTTATACCCGTGTTACCATCGCCCAAGAACAAGCTCCCTGGCAGGCTCCCTCAACTCTTCTTTCCAGTCAATACCTCCCCGAAACTAAGACCATTGGCTAGTTTTGCTTTCTGGGCTTTGTGCAAAAATCTAATAGCACCTGTTTGACGTCTGGTTTCTTTTGTTCCATTTTATGCTTAGAAGATTATCCAAGTTGTCGTTACGCTGCCGTAGTTTCACAGCGCGTCCCTTCACCTCGCTGTGCAGGGATCCGTGGTGTGAACTCGCTAATTCATTCTCTTGTCGATAGACATTCATGTTGTCTCCGGGGTGGTGCGAGCACGGTCATACTCGCACTGGTTTTCTGGAGGGATGAATACTCACTCTCTTGAGTATGTGCTGGGAGATTCCTTGGTTCTGTACTCTTGTCTTTCTCAAGCTTTAGAAAATGCGGTTGCACCGTCTCCCAAAGTGGTCCTTCTGCTCTCTGCTCCTCTTAGCAATCTTGGAGAGTTCAAGTGTCTCCACATTCTGACACTTTCTATCGCCAGTTCTTTTATGTTTAGCCATCTGGGCAGGGGCATCGTGTATCACTTTGAATTCTCCTGATGACTAATGGCACCGATGACATTAACAGCTTTTCTAGGCTTTCTTGTCCCTTGGATAGCCTTTTCTGTGAAGTGCCTGTTCGAGGCTTTTAGCCATTAAAAAAAAATAGGGTGTCTGCTTTTTTTTCTTATTTCTTTCTAGGTGTTCTTTATATATTCTGCTTTTTTACTCTCTTAAAGGTGCTTTGATTACCGGGAGCTCTTTAATTTTAATGGAGTTTAAAGACTACTGTCGGTCAGGTTTTTCACTCTGGACAAAAGCCAGACTCCAGGAAATGAAGGAAGTGAAATCCCTGTTCTGAGAGAGAGAAAAAGAATCCTGCCACCTTCCTCATTTCCAGTCCAGCAGCCCCCAGGCCTGGCTCCATCCCTCCCCTCTTGTGGCCTGAATAGTCTACCCATCCTTCCATGCTACGGTGTCCTTGATTCCAGCATCCTTCCCATAAGATCCCCCTTTAGCTTAAGCTCATTCATGTTGAATTTTCTTTTCGTGCAACCCAATGATCCCCATTTCACAGAGGTGAAAACCGAGGCTCAGGGATATGTCATGATTTGCTCCAGGTGCCAGGGTACTTAGTCTGGGGTTGGATTCAAGCCCCAGCTCACTATGAGGGTGACTCAGGAGACCCTGGTGAAGGGTTTGGGGACACAGCAGAGAGAGGTCGGGGTATGGGATGAGAAGGTAGAGTGACTCAGCCCTAGGGACTGAGGGGTGGGTCAGAGGGAAGAAGGTCCGGGTCAGAGGGAAGAAGGTCCGGGTCAGGGACATGCGCTGGGCTGGAGGCAGCAGGTGAGGCGGAAGTGGGGACTCACGGTGAGATACAGGCTGGGAGAAGCCTGGGTAGGGGGTTCAAACTCATGGAACAGACAGTAGGATGGTGGTTGCCAGGGGCTGGGTACAGTGGGAAGGGATAGTCACAGAGCACTCTCTGTTCCATGCGTTTGACTAGGTTAGTTTCCACGTATAGGTGAGTTCACAGGGTATTTGTCTTTCTGTGTCTGACTGAGGGTTTTAAGCTGGGAGTTAAGGGGTTCAGCAGGCACAGGGAAGGGGCTCAGGGATGGCACAATTTCCCCAAAGACAGGGTCCCCTCTGTCTGGTTCACTCTGTACTCCAAGTGCCTGGAACAGAGCTGGCCCAGACACAGCTGTTTAGTGACAGTCTGCTGAATGAATGAATGACCGATGGGCGTGGAGAGTGTGGACAAGCAGTTGGCATCAGGTGGTCATGGACTCTCCCACCAAAACAGGGATGTGAATCCCAGACACACTCAGGAGGGCATTTCCAGGAGGGTATTGAGAACACTTGGGGCAGCAGGCTTGTGAGGTGGGCAGATGTCAAGGGGCACCCGAGGCCCGGGCTGGGGATGCTCAGCCCGCTTTGTCCAGTGTGGAGGTCCCGTAGTTTGGGGGCCACTGGGAGCCACCGAGCCATGGCTCACACGGAGTCAAATCCCTTCTGAAGTCACACCTGTGGTTCAGCCAGGACTGAGGTGCCTAGAACTGCTGCCAGGAAGTATTTCTGTGTGGCTTGTCACTCAGCACATTTTCAGGCAAAGTCCAAGGGTTCCACGCTGACCAGAGCAAGCTCCCTAACCAGACGCAGGTCAGAAGTCTGAGTGTCTGAGCTCGACTGTGTCCAGGCTCGACTGATGACTAGGAAGGAACCAGCAATCTGGTTTCATTTCATTTTCTAGCTCCAAATGCTTGTGATTGGGCATAATATCAAGAAGAGCTCCAAGGCCACATGTAGGCTCAGTGGGAAAGAATAGGGTGACCCATTAGTGATGTCTGCCACAGTCGTGGGTGCAGACCATGGTAGAACGAATTGTATATTTATTTCCTTGATAAGGTAAGTTCAGACACTGGGTGCTGAGCTGAGGTCAGGAGCCAGGGAGAAAGTTAAGTCAGAAACCAGCAAGTGGCTGAGATCAGAAATTAGCTAAAGACTGAAGTCAGTTACCAGATTATGGAATAATGTCAGGAACCAGAGAAATGCCAAAGTCAGAAGCAGACAGTGATGGACATTAACAGCCATCAGTGGGATGGTGTCCTAGAGTCCCATTGAGCCTCTAGGAGCAGGATGCTCTGATACTTGGCATGTCAGCCATGACACATGTGGGAAATTGTTGTCATGCATTCCACTGACCTGACATCCCTCAACCTGGAAAACTTGCCAGCTCTCTTTCACCTGGTGGTGCCCTATTTTTTGTTTTATAAAAGCTTTTTGGATATAGAGGAAAACAATAGAATGTGGAAGAGTAGAGATCTCTTTAAGAAAATCTGAGATATTTAAGGAACATTTCATGCAAGCATGGGTATAATAAAGGATAGAATCGGTAAGGACCTAACAGAAGCAGAAGAGATTAAGAAGAGGTGGCAAGAATACACAGAACAGTACATAAAAGATCTTAATGACCCAGATAACCATGATGGCATGGTCACTCACCTAGAGCCAGATATCCTGGAAGTCAAGAGGGTCTTAGGATGACTACAAACAATCCTACTGTAAGTGGTAGAATTCCAGCTGTGCTATCAGCTCAGTTCAGTCCAGTCGCTCAGTCGTGTCCGACTCTTTGCGACCCCATGAATCGCAGCACGCCAGGCCTCCCTGTCCATCACCAACTCCCGGAGTTCACTCAGACTCNTAACTTTTCTTCCAAGGAGTAAGTGTCTTTTAACTTCATGGCTGCAATCAGCACCTGCAGTGGTTTTGGAGCCCCCAAGAATAAAGTCTGACACTGTTTCCACTGAAGTGATGGGACCAGATGCCATGATCTTTATTTTCTGAATGTTGAGCTTTAAGCCAACTTTTTCACTCTCCTCTTTCACTTTCATCAAGAGGCTTTTGAGTTCCTCTTCACTTTCTGCCATAAGGGTGGTGTCATCTGCATATCTGAGGTTATTGATATTTCTCCTGGCAATCTTGATTCCAGCTTGTGTTTCTTCCAGTCCAGCATTTCTCATGATGTACTCTGCATATAAATTAAATAAGCAGGGTGACAATATAGCTGTGCTATATCATATACTAAAAGATGATGTTGTTAGAGTGCTGCACTCAATATGTCAGCAAATTTGGAAAACTCAGCAGTGGCCACAGGCCTGGAAAAGATCAGTTTTCATTTCAATCCCAAGAAGCACAATGCCAAAGAATGTTCAGACTACCGTACAATCATGCCCATTTCACATGCTAGTAAGATTATGCTTAAAATCCTTCAAGTTAGGCTTCAGCAGTATGTGAACAGAGAACTTCCAGATGTACAAACTGGATTTAGAAAAGGTAGAGGAACCAGAGATCAAATTGCCAACACCTATTAGATCATAGAGAAAGCAAGGGGATTCCAGAAAAGAGTCTTCTACTCCTTCATTGACTACACTAAAGCCTTTGACTATGTGGAGCACAACAAACTGTGGAAAATTCTTAAAGAGATGGGAATACCAGATCACCTTACCTGTCTCCTGAGAAACCTGTATGTGAATCAAGAGGAAACAGACCTGGACATAGAACAATGGACTGGTTCAAAATTGGGAAAGGAGTACTTCAAGGCTGTATATTGTCACCTTTCTATTTAACTTCTATGCAGAGTACATCATGTGAAATGCCAGGCTGGATGAATCACAAGCCAAAATCAAGACTGCAGGGAGAAATATCAATAACCTCAGATATGCAGATGATATCATTCTAAAGGTAGAAAGTAAAGAGGAACTAAGTGCCTCTTGATGAAGATGAAAGATGAGAGTGAAAAAACTGGCTTAAAACTCAACATTCAGAAAACTAAGATCATGACATCCAGTCTCATCACTTCATGGCAAATAGATGGGGAAAAATGGAAACAGTGACAATTTTCTTGGGCTCTAAAATCACTGCTGATAGTGACTGCACCCATGAAATTGCTTGCTCTTTGGAAGAAAAGCTATGACAAACCTAGACAGCGTATTAAAAAGCAGACATCACTTCACCAACAAAGGTCTGCATAGTCAAAGCTATGGTTTTTCAAGTAATTGTGTATGGATGTGAGAGTTGGATCATAAAGAAGGCTGAGCACTTTTGAACTGTAGTGCTGGAGAAGACTTGAGAGTCCCTTGGACAATAAGATCATACCATCAATCCTAAAGGAAATCAACCCTGAATATTCATTGGAAGGACTGATGCTGAAGCTGAAGCTCTAATAGCTTTGCAACCTGATGCAAAGAGCTGACTTATTGGAAAAGACCCTGATGCTGGGAAAGACTGAAGGCAAAAGAAGAGGGCAACAGAGGATGAGATGGTTAGACAGCATCACTGAACCAATGGACAAGAATTTCAGCCAACTCCGGGAGATCCTGAAGGACAGAGGAGCCTGGTGTGCTGCAGCTCATGGAGTCACCTGACTTAGCCACCGGACAACAGCAACCAAACTATCCCCCCACTTGAAGTATAAACGTCAGTGGTTTTGAATGTATTCAAAGGCTTGTACAACCATTACCACAATCAATTTTAAGAGATTTTCGTCACCTCCAAAACAAACTCTGTGCCTGTTAGCCCTCCCCGTCCCTCTCAGCCGCTGACAACCGTGAATTTACTTTCTGTCTCCATGGAGTGCCTATTTTGAACATTTCATGTAAATGGAATCATATAGTACGTGGCCATCTGAAACTGCATTCTTTTCTATGTTTTCAAAGTTCATCCCTGTTGTCCCATGTATCAGAACTTCATTCCTCTTTATTGGTGAGTAATACTCCGTCATCTGGATATATCATATTTTGTTTATTCATTCATCAGTTTGATGGACATTTGGATCTTTCCACTTTCTGGTTATCATGAATAACACTGCTATGAACACTCATATATAAATTTTTGTGTGGACATATGTTTTCATTTCTACTGAGCATCTAGGAGTGTAATTGCTGAGTCACATGGTCATGCCGTGTTTAACCTTTTGAGGAACTGCCATTCTGCTTTCCAAAGTGGCTGCACCATTTTGCATCCCCATCAGTAGAGTGTGAGGGCTTCAATTTTTCCAAATCTTTGCTAACACTTGTTATCTGTCTTTTTGATGATAGTCTGTGTGGGAGTAACCTTGCATTTTATTGTGGCATTGATTTGCATTTCCCTAATGGCTAATAGTGTTCTTGCCTGGAGAATCCCAGGGACGGGGGAGCCTGATGGGCTGCCGTCTCTGGGGTGGCACAGAGTCGGACACGACTGAAGTGACTTAGCAGCAGCAGCAGCAGCAGACATGGCGAGTAAGGATGAGCACTTTTTCCCGTGCTCATTGGCCGTTTGTATACTGGCTACTCAGATATTTTTTTGGTCCAATTTAAAGGTGGGTTGTCTGTGTATGGTTGAGTTGTAAGAGTTCTTTATATACTCTGGGTTGTTGTTGCTGTTCACTTACTCAGTTGTGTCTGACTCTTTGCAACCCCATGGACTGGAGAGCACACCAGGCTTCCCTGTCCTTCACTATCCCCTGGAGTTCACTCAAACTCATGTCCACTGGGTCAGTGATACCATCCAACCCCTGCTGCCCCCTTCTCCTATTGCCCTCAGTCTTTCTGGATACCAGACCCTTATTCGATATATGGCTTTCAAATGTTTTTCCCATTTTGTGGTTGCCCTTTCCTTTTTCTTTTCAAACATATATTTTATGTATTTGGCTGTGTTGGATCTTAGTGGCGGTGCGGGGATCTTTAATCTTTGTTGCCACAGGAGGGATCTTTAGTTGCAGCGGGTGGGATCTATTTCCCTGACCGGGGATTGAACCCGGGCCCCCTGCATCAGGAGCATGGAGTTTTAGCCACTGGACCACCAGAGAACTCCTGATTTTCCCTTTCTTCATAGTGTATTTTGCAGTCCAAAATTATTTATTTATTCGCTCACGTATTTGACTTTTAGTTTTAGCTTCCTTGTCACTGCAGCCACCACCAGGGCTGTGTAAGCAGCACCGTAATTCCAGGAAGCAGGCAGACTCTTTTCCCACAGTATGTTCCACGTACTGTATCACTCTGACCAATGGAGAGAAAAGCTATCGATACTAACCACACTGCTCCAGGAAGTTGCTAGTGACATCCTGTTGATCATGGTGCCTAGAACAGAAACTCCCCAGAAATCACCTCTCAAAAGTTCTCATCAAAATATGATGTCCTCCTCATTTATTTTTCACTTGGTTACTGTGCTTTAGACATTGTAGCTAACAAACCATTGCCTGAGCCAAGATTTGCATCTATGCTTTTCTTCTAAGCATTTTAAGGGGCCTTCCCTGGTGGTTCAGATGGTAAAGAATCTACCTTCAATGTGGGAGACCTGGGTGCGATCCCTGGTTTGGGAAGATCCCCTGGAGAAGGGCATGGCAACCCACTCCAGTATTTGGGCCTGGAGAATCCCCCTGGACAGAGGAGCCTGGTGGGCTATCGTCCATGGGGTTGCAAAGAGTTGGACACAACTGAGCGACTTTCACTTTCACTTTTTCTTCTAGGAGTTTTAGTTTTAACTTTTATAGTTAGGTGTTTGATCTACTTTGAATTAATTTTTGCATATGATGTGAGATAAGGGTCTCAGTTCAGTTCAGTTCAGTTCAGTCGCTCAGTCATGTCCAACTCTTTGCGACCCCATGAATTGCAGCACGCCAGGCCTCCCTGTCCATCACCATCTCCCGGAGTTCACTCANGCCATGATCTTTGTTTTCTGAATGTTGAGCTTCAAGCCAACTTTTTCGCTCTCCTCTTTCACTTTCATCAAGAGGCCCTTTAGCTCCTCTTCACTTTCTGCCATAAGGGTGGTGTCATCTGCATATCTGAGGTTATTGATATTTCTCCCGGGTCTACCTTCATTCTTTTGCCTGTGGATCTCCATTTTCTCAGCACCATTTATTTTTGAAAAGAATATTCTTCCCCCATTGAATTGTGTTGGTACTATTGTCAAATGCCAATTAACCTTAAATTTGAGAGTTTGTTTCAATTCAGTTCAGTTGCTCAGTTGTGTCCGACTCTTTTTGACCCCACAGACTGCAGCACGTCAGCCTTCCCTGTCCATCACCAACTCCCAGAACTTGCTCAGACTCACATCCACAGAGTCAGTGATGCCATCCAACCATCTCATCCTCTGTCGTCCCCTTCTCCTCCTGCTTCAATCTTTCCCAGCATCAGGGTCTTTTCTAATGAGTCAGTTCTTTGAATCAGGTGGCTAAAGTATTGGAGCTTCAGCTTCAGCATCAGTCCTTCCAATGAATATTCAGGACTGATTTCCCTTAGGATTGAGGGTTTGTTTCTGGACTCTCAATTCTATTCCACTGATTGTGTGTCAAAACCCACACTAGTACCATACAGTGTTGATTCCTATTACTTTGTAGTAAGTGTTGAAATCAGAGTGCGAGTCCTTCAACTTTGCTCGCTTTCAAATTTGTTTTGACTCTTCTTGTTCCCTTGCATTTCCATAGAAATTTCAGGATCAACTTGACCATTATGCAAGAATGAAGCTGGGAGTTTGTTAAAGACTGCATTTAACACGTACACCATTTGGGAGATATTGCCATTTTTGAAATATTGCCTTCCCATCCATGAATATAGGACTTCTTTTATCTCCGTTCCATATTTTTGAGTATTCCCTGGTGGCTCAGATGCTAAAGCATCTGCCTGCAATGCGGGAGACCCAGGTTCAATCCCTGGGTTGGGAAGATCTCCTGGGGAAGGAAATGGCAACCCACTCCAGTACTCTTGCCTGGAGAATCCCACGGATGGAGGAGCCTGGTAGGCTACAGTCCATGGGGTCGCAAAGAGTCGACACGACTGAGCGATTTCACTTTCACTTATCTAGATCTTATTTACTTTCTTTAAACAACATTTTATAGTTTTCAGAGTATTGCATTTCCTTTGTTAAATTTATCCCTAAGTATTTAACTCTTTTTGATTCTATTGTAAATGGGATTTTCTTAACTTCATTTTTAATTTGTTCATTGCTAATATATAGAAATACACTTGATATTCATATATTGATCTTGTATCTTGCAACCTTGCTTAACTTTTTATTAACCCTAATAGTTGTCTTTCTTTGGTGTGGATTTCTTGACATTTTTCTATATGCACAATTTTTCTCATTCTCATCTACCTATGAGACAGTTTTCTTTCTTTCCAACATGGACGCTTTTTATTGCTTTTTCTTGCCTGACTGCTCTGGCTAGAACTTCCAGTACAGTGCTGAATAAAGTAGGGAGAGAAGACATTCTTACCTTGTTCCTGGTGTTAGGGCAGTGAGGGCTGCTGGGTGATTGTTGGGGGGCAGGTGAGGGGAGCAGGTTTAAGGGAACTAGGACCTGAAGGATGGCCGAAGGTCATGTGGCAGGTGGCAAGAGGTCAGGGTTTGGGAGCTGGCAGTTCCTGGGCAATAACTGCACCCTGAGAGAGGATCCACTGCCCAGGACAATGTGTGCCCTGGCAGGACCCTGGGGAAGGACTGCCTGGTTGGCGGTGGTGGTGGTGGGGGGCTCCTCTCTTCAAGCCAGAGCCTGTCTCCTCCTCCAGAGGGCAGCCCCATGAGACCATCAGTGGGGGCGGGTGGTCAGGGCATGAGAAAGATCTTTCTGCCAGGTTTGGGGAGGAGACTAACTACCAGCCAGAAGTGGTAGCTAGATGGGGGTAGGGGACAGTGCTCAGAGCTGAACATTCATGCATTCATTCATTCAACAGACATTGATTAAGCACCTACTATGTGCTACGTGGATCTAGGTTCTAAACAGAAAGGTGACAGTGAACAACAGAGGCGAGGAATAAGTATATTACACAGTTCCTTAGGGACTTCTTAGGAATGGTAGAGATGCCCTGTTCCTACAGATGGCAACCAGCCCCTCCCTGGTGGTCCCTTGTCCATTCCCCCTTTCCTGCCACTTTTTCCCCATCACCCCTCTTCCTCCCTTCTTTTTGGGAAATCACCCCACCGCCATCTGCGGTGGCCATCTGCTGTGTACCCACTGAAAGGGCACAAGGATGGCTGCTGGAGTGGGCTGGGGCTCATTCTAGCCCTGGGTAGGCACAGTGCTGGGCGTAGGCAATCTCTGTTGCCATGATGTGGAGTTCCGCTTCCTTTGTGCCCCACTTATCTGCCAGACACAGCCTGCGGGACTGTCGTGGCTCACAAAGGCCCTGCCCTGCACGGAAGGACTCCCCACGGCATGGGGATGAGGGTGAATAGCAGCATCTGGATAACTCACCTGGGAGGGGCAGGCCACTCTTCCCTGTGAGCAGCAACCCCACCCGAGGACTGCACACGCAGGCGTGCTGCTTCAGCGGCCAGCAGGCCTCTGAATCTGTGTGTGAGTGAATTCCTGAATGTATGTGTGTATTCATTTGGAAGTGCGTGTGTGCCCAGGTTCACTGTGTGTGCACGGATTGTGTGTACATGGATTGTATGTACACGGATTGTGTGTACATGCCAGCTCACAGGTGTGCAGGCCTCTGAATTTGTGTGTGTGCCTGCATGTGCATGTGTGTGTGTGTGTCTGTCCATGACAACAAGAAGATGTGTGTTTTTACCTGTGCCTCACCATGACCACCTGTTTGTGGTCTTGTATGTCACTGTTCGACTGTGCATTCAAAGGTCAGCACACACGTGGCAGAGGTACGGGGGTAAAGTCTGAACTTTTAGGATGTTCTGGGTCAGATTTTCCCTGGTAATGGGTGTGCCTGAGGTTGCAGGTTAGGAAGTAAAATGTGGGGCAAAGCTGGATCACAAAGGACTCTGCGCGTGAACACTTGTGTGGCCAGAGGACAGGCGTGTGTCCCACACCACTGTAATTGAGTTTCTGAAACAGTGTTTCCTGTCCTTCACCCCCAGGCTCCAGTATGGCAGTAACAGTCAACTATTGCTGCCCAGCAAGTTTTCCACTGAAGCAATGTGTGTGTGTGGGGGTCACCTCTCTCCTCCCACCCTCCACCCCAGGGGTACATGAATGCTAAGTTATTTCACTCGTGTCTGACTCTGTGTGCCTCATGGGCTGTAGCCTGCCAGGTTCCTCTGTCCATGGGATTCTCCAGGCAAGAATACTGGAGTGGGTTGCCATGCCTTCCTCCAGGGATCTTCTGGACCCAGGGATCGAACCCACATCTCTTATGTCTTCTGCATCGGCAGGCAGGTTCTTTACCACTAGGGCCACCTGGGAAGCCCCACCTCAGGGGTACCCTGGTTTTTAAGAACTTAAAGTCTCAGATGAGACTCCCAGGCAGTGGCCTCCTCTTCTTCCCCACCTCCCCCAAGCCCAGGCTGGGGAGAGGTGAAGTGGGGGATGTGTATACTGAGTGGTGGGCAGGTAGGGGGTGTAGGAGATATTTGGCAGGTCAGTGGCAGCTGTGGGGCTTAAGAAAAGGCCCGTGGTGCCACCCATGGAGCAGGGTCCGAGAGGTGAGCGGGGCTGGGGACCTGCTTTTGGGGAGGAGTTCTGGGTGGGAGAGGCTGGCAAGGAGGGAGGCAGTTAGTGCAGGGAGGGGGAGATCAGGGAGTCCTGGAGAGCAGGAGCCACAAGGCCCTGTGCACCGCGAGACTTGGGTTCGTGCAACTTTCTTGCACCTGTTCCTCACAGCTGACTCCAATTTACAGGTGAGGCAAGTCAGGCTCGTGGAGCTTCATTCTGCTGGTCAGCCCAGGCCAGAACGGCCAGGCCACAGACCCAGGGCTGGACCGTGGCCCCAGTCGAAGGGACAGGATATTTCCCATGCTCAGAGGTGAGGTCCTGGACTAAGAGGTTGGGGTGAGAGATGGGGTGGCCCCTTCAGAGCAGCAGGGGAGTTGCTCTGAAACAGAGCATCAGAGACATGTGAAGGGAGAGAACTTGACNTGTGTGTGTGGGGGTCACCTCTCTCCTCCCACCCTCCACCCCAGGGGTACATGAATGCTAAGTTATTTCACTCGTGTCTGACTCTGTGTGCCTCATGGGCTGTAGCCTGCCAGGTTCCTCTGTCCATGGGATTCTCCAGGCAAGAATACTGGAGTGGGTTGCCATGCCTTCCTCCAGGGATCTTCTGGACCCAGGGATCGAACCCACATCTCTTATGTCTTCTGCATCGGCAGGCAGGTTCTTTACCACTAGGGCCACCTGGGAAGCCCCACCTCAGGGGTACCCTGGTTTTTAAGAACTTAAAGTCTCAGATGAGACTCCCAGGCAGTGGCCTCCTCTTCTTCCCCACCTCCCCCAAGCCCAGGCTGGGGAGAGGTGAAGTGGGGGATGTGTATACTGAGTGGTGGGCAGGTAGGGGGTGTAGGAGATATTTGGCAGGTCAGTGGCAGCTGTGGGGCTTAAGAAAAGGCCCGTGGTGCCACCCATGGAGCAGGGTCCGAGAGGTGAGCGGGGCTGGGGACCCGCTTTTGGGGAGGAGTTCTGGGTGGGAGAGGCTGGCAAGGAGGGAGGCAGTTAGTGCAGGGAGGGGGAGATCAGGGAGTCCTGGAGAGCAGGAGCCACAAGGCCCTGTGCACCGCGAGACTTGGGTTTGTGCAACTTTCTTGCACCTGTTCCTCACAGCTGACTCCAATTTACAGGTGAGGCAAGTCAGGCTCGTGGAGCTTCATTCTGCTGGTCAGCCCAGGCCAGAACGGCCAGGCCACAGACCCAGGGCTGGACCGTGGCCCCAGTCGAAGGGACAGGATATTTCCCATGCTCAGAGGTGAGGTCCTGGACTAAGAGGTTGGGGTGAGAGATGGGGTGGCCCCTTCAGAGCAGCAGGGGAGTTGCTCTGAAACAGAGCATCAGAGACATGTGAAGGGAGAGAACTTGACCTGCTTGGGTGGCGATAGCCACTGGGAACCCTCATACAGGGGCCAGTGAGAGGGGCCTGAGTGGACAGGCTTCCGAGCCCACTCGAGACACCCTCTGGGGACTCCCAGAAAGACTTGAGTGTCTCTGGGGGTTGGTGAAATACTGCAACATGCAGGTGAGGTGGGGAACCAGCAAAAAAATGTACTATGGCTACTGTGGCCTCATTTATGCACACAAGCAGGGGTGCTGGGGCATTTGGGGGTTCCTCACTCAAGCTGGAGGAAAAGGGGGGGGTGTCACAGTCAGCATAAGCCGCTTAGGAACTTGACTCTGGGTTCAAATTCCAGCTCTGCCTCCCCCACCATGGCCAAGTATGCCTCACCAATCACTCTCAGCCTCAGTTTCCACATCTGTAAAATGGGACTAATAATACCATCTCCCCTATAGCAGCGGTCCCCAAGATTTTTGACACCAGGGACCAGTTTTGTGGCAGAGTTTCTCCACAGATGGGGGTGTAGGAGGATGATTTCAGGATGATTCAAGCACATTACATTTATTGTGCACTTTTTTTCTATTATTATTACATCAGTTCCATCTCAGATCATCAGGCATTAGATCCTGGAGGTTGGGGACCCCTGACCCATAGGACTGTTTTGAGGCCTTAATGAGATAATTGGCTCAAAGTGCTCATTAGAACAGGGCCTGCCAGGGAGGACAGACAAGCCTGAAGCCTCTGTCGAGTGGACTGAACTCCCTCTGCACCACCCTCCAGGCCAGAGGTGTCACCCTGTAATTATCTTTCAGGGCACAGACCCCCATGGTATTTCTGGCGAGTTTATGAGTCTGGGAGATTAGCTGCTCTGAGAAGAAACTTGTCTTCCCTGGCCTGGGGAGGGATGGGGTGCCAGGGTGAGCTGTGTGTGGAAGTGGCCATGAGCGATGCTTTATGGGGCCTGTAAAAGCTGCTGACCCCGCTCCTGGACTTAATGAGATGAACAGGGCCCTGGCAGCCTCCAATAACCTGCAACTCCAGCTGAGCCCAGCTGACCCGACACGGGGCAGGGACAGGCCTCAGCTCTGCCCTGAGACCAGGCAGGTTCAGGTGAGGGGTACGCAGGAGAGGGGCAAAGAGGCCCATGCCCCACACGCTGGGGTGCAGAAGCACTGGACACAGACCCCAAGCCCTCCCTGCCCAGGTGGGGCGGCATGGGTGCAGAATCAGACAGACCCAGGGCCCGTGGGGTCTTGGACAAGCCAGTTCTTGTCCTGGGCCTGTTTCCTCATCTGTGATGCAGTGATTAGACTCCACATCTGCATTGTCCTGAGATTTGAGGAGAAGAATGAGGGAGTCTGATGCCCAGAGCCAGGGCCCCAGTAAAGTGCTGATGGCTTGGGTCCTCAGCCGAGGTTCGTTTGGGTTTGGGCCCCTGCTCCCCAAAGTGAACTGGGGTGCAGTGTGCCTGGGCTGAGGGGCCGGCAGAGGCTGTGCTGCTTGTGTCTTCAAGAATGGAGAGGAATGTGAGGGGTGGGGGAGGGCAGACGGTGGCGGGGCCTACGCTCAGACTACGCACCCCACTGCCTGGGTGGAGTGCCAGCGTCTCTCTGGGGACCTTCTGCCAGGCTGGCTGGTCAGGACAGGACATGGTCCTTCCACTCCGCCATGCTCATCTCTCTGTCCATCTGTCCATGGACCTCTGTCAGCAAATGTTCCTTGGCACTTCCTCAGGGACAGCCCCTTATATTCCGTGTTTTTTCCAATCTTTATGACACTCTGTGCAGACGAGGAAACTGAGGCCAGAGGGGCCAAGCCCCTTGACTCTGAGTAAGGGGCGGATGTAGAAGTCCACCCCATCTAGTGCCCTGTGTCCTCGGCGCCCCCTGCAGGTTCGGGCTGGAATAGAAGGTAAGTGGGGGTTGGGGGACTCCCCAAGCATTAGGTATCTGCCCTTGCCTAGCTCAGCCCTTACAACTCAACCTCAGCTTCCCTGCCCAGCACTCCAGGTCTCCATGGGGGCCAGATTCGGCTCTGAATCTGACTCAGTTTTTGCGCACTCTCTGTTCCTCTCGTCTGCCCCTTCCTCCCCCCAACACCCCCAACCCTGGCTTTTGTTTTCGAAACAGCAGGGCCAAGTGAGGGTCTCCATAGGGGCTGAAAGCAGTTGAACACATCAAGGAGCCATTCCCATCCCCCCAGACTCCTCCCTCCTCTCTCGCACCTTGTGAATTGCTCCTTTGCCCACTAACTTCAAGTCTTTTTTTTTTCCTTAAAATCTGAGCAGTCATCAGACCAATGCATTGCCTTAAGAATGTGGAATATCCCACTTTGGGGGGGCCTGAGAACCCCATGGACAGAGGAGTCTGGCCAGCTGCGGTCCACAGGCCTGCCAGCAGCAGACACTGCTGAAGCGCTCACTTTGGGAGGGACGGGGCTGGCCCTCCTCTCTCTTGCTCCCTCAGCTCCGCTCCTGGCGTGACAGTCAGTCCCTGCTTTCCCACAGGGTGTGTGGGAGGACCTAGTGAGACCCAGAAAAGCCCCTAGCAAAGGGCCTGGCACACAGTAGGCCCTTGGCTCAGGGGAATTCCCTTGCTCTGACCCCAGCCCAGGCTCACCCCCAAGGTGGCCTCCAGCTTTGCGTGAGGGGTGGGCTCCCTGATTCCACCAAAAGCTTCTTTGCCAGGCACCATCCAACAGCCAGATCTGCCCTCTGGTGGGGTCTGCTGAGGGCCTGGGTGGTCCCAGACCTCCTCCCAAGAGTGTCCCTTTGCTTATGGGGACATGGCCCCAGGGGATGTCTGTGTGTGCTCGCCTTTGGGGAGGTAGTGTGGGGGCAGCCTGTCTCAGGGCCCTCCCACGTGGCTTGCACCCACCCTGCCTTCTCCTGGGCAGGCTTCCAGACCCCAGTCAGTCACCCCCCACCACCTGATGGGACCTGACTATCCAGGACTCATCTAGTAAGACTGATCGCATCCTATGAAGCAGCAGAGTGCAGTGTTGGAGCCCAGCTTCTGGTGCCGGCTTGGCTGGGGTTCAAATCCCAGCTCCTGTTTCCAAGCTGTGTGATCTTGGGTAAATTGCTCAAACTCTCTGTGCCTCACACCCCTGAAATTTGCCCCTCACTGATGAGGCAATTGCCCCACTGTCCCCACCCAACAGAGGAGGAGACGGTGCTCTCACTGCCTGATTCCAGGGGCCTCTGCCTACTCAACCCGGGCTCCTAACCAGAGGCCACAGGAGGGATCTGTTACTGGTGGGAGGTACACCAGGCGGGGCCATGGCAGGGTGGGGGTCTGGTCTGGCTGTCCCTCAGAGGTCTGGTGGGCCCTGGCCTCACCAGAGACCCAACTGGATGAGAACTCCAATTAAAGGTAATTCCCCTTTTTCCTACCTTGAAATTCCTATTGATTTCCTCCCTAAATAGAAATTCCCATTGATTCCTTGTCTGTTCAGATTAGTGTCCTTGGTTGTGGCCTTCAGTGCATAATATCTCCCCACTTCCACCCAGGCCCCAATAACTCTCCCCAAGGTGACCCTACCATCCCCCTGTGCTGGGCCCCGTGACTCCCCAGCTGGGCTGGGGGACAGCGGGTGGAGAGGGGGCCTGGACAGGGCTCTGGCCTCCCTCTGATAGCCATCATCCTACTTCTGCCCGTAATGGAGATGAGGAGGGGAGCACAGATGGAGATGTCACTAGATTTGGACATGGAACCACCTTGTCGGACCTGCCTCTGCCCATGAACTATTGGTCTGTTGCCCCACGGAGACGCACAGAGGCATCAGTGCCAGGAAACAGCCTCCCACATGGTCCAGGGGGCAGCCCTGCCCTCCTTCAGGCTCCTCTGCTCAGACTGGTTCACGATCACTGGCTGTTACATTTTCAGTTTTGGGAGCTTGTTGATGTCACGCTGGTAGCTTGAAATCCACCATGGTGGGAGAATTTATACCATGTAAACTGACAAATGCAACCACTCAGGGGGTCTTCTGGGTGGCGCCAATGGTAAAGAACCTGTCTGCCAATGCAGGAGACATGAGAGACCCGGGTTCAATCCCTGGGTTGGGAAGATGCCCTGGAGAAGGAAATGGCAACCCACTCCAGTATTCTTGCCTGGAGAATCCCATCAACAGGCTGTCCCAGAGCCTGGTGGGCTACAGACCATGGGGTTGCAAAGAGTTGGACACAACTGAAGCAACTTAGCACCACTCAGGGTCTCTTTCCCTTCATCCCAGTTGTGAAAGAGAGTCTGTTCTTAAGCTTTACCAGCACACCACTGCCCCAAACTCTGTCGCCTGCCTCTCATTCCTACCCAGGATACTGGGTGCCTGTAGCTTTCTGAACTTTGGGAAGATCCCCTGGAGGAGGGCATGGCAACCCACTCCAGTATCCTTGCCTAGAGAATCCCATGGACAGAGGAGCCTGGTGGGCTACAGTCCACAGGGACTGAAGTGACTTTGCACCAGCTTTCTGAACACAGTAGTTTCCTTCCCAGCTCCCTGTCTTTGCCGTGCTGTTCCCTCTGTCTGGAATGACCTCCCCCTCCTTTCCTCCATGGTGAGATCCTTGATGACCCTGCTTGATTTCCTTTCTCTTTGTGTCCCTCTGCAAGGCCTAGGCTGGGTATACGGGGTTCAATAATAGGAAGACAGGCAGGCCCTTGTCCTCAGGCAGCTTGCAGCTGGGGGCCCAGGCTCAGAGCCAGCTTGGTCACCAGGAGCTGGGTGGGCTTGGGCAGTCACCGTGCTCCTGCAGCCCTCAGTGCCCTCTCTGTGCAGTGGGTCAGAACAACCCAAATTGTGATCACCCCTGCCCCTGGGAGCAGGACCGAGCCTGGTGTGGGCTGGCGTCAGCTGGCTGAATGCTCTTACCCCACGAGGAGATACTGATGCTTTCCTCATTTTTCCAGGAGGAAGATGAGACATAGGCGAAGAACTGCCCCGACTCAGGTCACGCTGCTGGTAAGTGGAGGGGCTGGGATCTGAGCCTGCTGCGTGCGCACCCATCCCGCCCCTGAGGGCCATCGGCAGGGATGAAGCCCACCCCGTGTCCAGGAGGACGCCCGGTTCTCCTCTGGCATGCTGGCCAGTCTGGGTTAGAATGGTCCAGGTCTGGTGTGCCTCTCCTACCAGTCTGGGGCTTCCTCCAGTTGGGGGTCTGGATCTGATTCTCATCTGTCCCGGTGTCCAGCCTGGGGCCAGACACTGAGGAGGCAGGAGGAAGAATCTCAGAAGTGGTTTCAGATGAGGGTGAGCAGGTGACTGGGGGAGAAGGAGGGGGCTCAATCACTCAGTCGTGTCCAGCTCTTTGTGACCCTGTGGACTGCAGCCCACCAGGCTCCTCTGGTAGGCTACAGAGGAAATTTCCATAGAAATTTCCAGGCAAGAATACTGGAGTGGGTTGCTATTTCCTACTCCAGGAGATCTTCCTGACCTAGGGATTGAATTCGTGTCTCCTAGGTCTCCTGCATTGGCAGGCAGACTCTTTACCACTGCACCACCTGGGAAGCCTGAGGAGGGAGGAGGAGGCATCACTCAGCTGGCCCTCCACTCCCAGCCCCAACTTAGCCCTATGGGGGGACCCTGCCTCATGCAGTAACTGCTGCCTGCCTCCGTTCCCCTACCACTAGAATTGGAAACTGGAGCTGCCCCCAGCTTGTACTGGTTGGAGGTAAAAGGAAAGAAAGGATGGTGATGACAAAGGATGTTTCCTGCGTACCTAAGGTGTGTTTGACTTTTGATGTTTCCACATCAGCCTTCTCATGTGAGGACTGCCAAACCCAGGAAGTCCACCTGTACCTTCAGACCAGGAAAATGGCATGTCCAAGGTCACGTGAAAGCAATTTCCGGAGTGTGTGCTTTGAGTCAGACCTGCCTGATGCTGGCCTCTGCACCACCAGGGTCCTGTAATAGCAAAGGCAAAAGTCCTGGGGTCCCTCAGATCTGGGTTCAAAACCCAGCGCTGCTTCCTGCATATGCGCTCTGTGATGGGGACAGGTGACATCATTTCTCAGAGCCTCAGTGTCCTCAGATCCCCTCCCCCTGGGCTGAGGCCAGAATCCAGGGAGATCTGGGCTATAAGCCTGTTAGTGCTGAACATTGCCCAGCATAAGGGCTCTGTATGGGATGGCTGTTCTTCTCTCTTTTCCCAATGCCGTACAGACCCCGCCTGGTCCTCCCAACCTCTGAGCTATGCTCAGAAATGAGGCTGACCTCCTAAGGAGCCTGGACCTTCAGGTCTCACCCCCCTGGTCCAACCTCACACTTGGACCACCTTGGCCTTGGGCTGACCTCTGTCCAGGCCAACAGTGACTTGAGATGGTTCTAAACCAGACTCTATGCGAACAGTCCCTTGGTCCCTCCCATTGTTCTACTGATGGCTCCGGATTCCAGGGCCTCCTTCCCTGTGGGACTTTGAGCCTCCATCCAGTGGCACCCCAGTCCAGTACTCTTGCCTGGAAAATCCCATGGACAGGGGAGCCTGGTGGGCTGCAGTCCATGGGGTCACTAAGAGTCAGATGTGACTGAGCGACTTCACTTTCACTTTTCACTTTCATGCATTGGAGAAGGAAATGGCAACCCACTCCAGTGGTCTTGCCTGGAGAATCCCAGGGACAGGGGAGCCTGATGGGCTGCCGTCTATGGGGTCGCACAGAGTCGGACACGACTGAAGCAACTTAGCAGCGGCAGCTGCAGCCTCTCTCTGTTAAATGGGAATGATTGTACCTCCCGGGCTCACATTCAGGGCCTGGGGAAGGTGGTGGTGTTGGTGATGGGAGCAGGGTGCTCAGCAGAGTGGTTGCCACAGCCACTGGGACCTCAGGATCAGGTCCTTGGGGCAAGGTGTCTTAATGTCTGTTTTAAGAGCTGAGGTTTATGGAGTGTTGAGGATTTTTCATGTGTGGTCCCCCCATATCCTCTAGCAACCCCATGAGGCTGCTCCTATTAATATCACCAGACACAGCTGCTAAGAGGCAGGGGTGGGGTTTGGTTACTCACCCCAGGGACCCTGCTCCCACCATGATACAAATCACAAAGCTTCCCATCTTCCTGTAGAGGCGATTCTCTGTTTGATGTGCAGACATTTTTGTGATGGGTATAACCTGATTATTTCCTGATTAATCACTCACCATAGCTAATTCACTCTTCCCATTGATCCCAACTCCTCCGGAAGGGTGCCCCCCTCCCTCTGTAGGGGCCACCCCGATGCTGATGGGCACCTCTGAGAGTGCCAGGCGGGGATCTGGTTGAACTTGCTGAGGTTCAGTTGGTTGCAAGAGGGCAGGTTGTGTGGGTGGCAGAGGCCGTGGTCTGTGCAGGCCTGGTGTGGGTGGCATCCTCATTTTACCTGGCAAATAGTGACCCATCTGGCAGCATCAATGGAACCCCCCACCCCAAATAGTCACCCATTCTTTCCACAAATAGGGATGGAGCACCTGCAGGGTGCCAGGCCCCGTGGAGTGCGTTCCCCTAAGAAAAGGCCACCTGTCTATAGCTGTTTGCCTGTGTCTGCGTACGGAATTGTTTATATTCACTCACTCACTCATTCATGGAGCAAGGACTACATGTGGATAGATCTGTACCCTCACAGAGCATCTCTCCTGGTGGGGGAAACAGATGATAGACAAACACCTCGACAGGGTCAGCTCCAAAAGTCTCCAGGGCCATGAGCAAGTGACTGGGGTGTCAGGGCTGGCTCTCTTGAGAGTTGTTTTTGGAACTGCGAAGATTTCAGGGGAGAGCATTCCTGGCGGAGGGAACAGCTAGTGCAAAGGCCCTGAGGTGGAATGAACTTGGCTGAGACCAAGGACTGAAAGGCCAGTGGCTGGATGGTGAGGGCCCCATTAGTGGGAAGACAGTGGAAGTTCAACTGCAGCTGTTAAGATTCTGCCTTCCGGAGTTAGACCTTAAGGGCTGATGGGCTCAGGAGGGCTGGCATCCAGTGAGACCGGGTCAGATTTACCTTCCTGCTGTGCCCGCCAGAGCTTCCCTGGCCTCCACTCGCTCCACCTCCTCTCCCTTCTCCCTTGTGGCCAGTCCGAGGACAAAGTTCTCAGCCCAGGTCAGGACCACCTCCTCCCAGCACATCCCAACATCCCCATGATCCGCTGACAATGTGGCTTGGGGAGCAAAAAAAAAAAAGGCTTGTGTTTACAGAACAGCAGCAAGGTATGTGCCTGCGAACAAAGCAGCTTGTTACACTTAGGCCCCAATAAAAAATTTTCTAAGTGCCTAATTAACAGTTTAGGTAGATATAAAAACATAATGAGAAAAACAATCTGTTTGCGGAAAAAAAAAAGAAAAAAGAAAAAAAGGAAAAATTGGCAGGGCCCGGCTGGCTGCTAATGGTGGCGCGTGTCCGTCTGTGCAAGCTCAAGTGGCCGGGAGGGCCAGCCCAGTTGGTCCGCTCGCACGCCGCTATTGCACCTCTGTACGTCTGAGCAATTTTAAACTTGGCAGGAAGGGAGCCGCGCGGAAATTTGCGTAAGCCTTGATAAATATTTTATGCAAATTAAAATTGAATTCTTTGCTTAGTTTAAGCAATTTCCCTGTAAGGAGTGTGTCGAGGAGAGAGATTACAACAT
>SJYQ01000576.1:220369-240372 GCA_006410935.1 Redunca redunca | reverse complement strand
GGGGGGGGTGTGGGGTGGGTAGGGGGCGGGCTCCAAACCCCAAGCCCCCAGAGAGAGGCTGCAGGACTGGGGAAACCGGGGTGAGACCACCGACACTCTGCCTTCTCCTCCCTGGGCCTTGCTGGCCACAGGGCTGAGGTGGGGAGGGAAGGAGGGAGTGGGCAGGAGGGGGTGTTGTGTGCTCCTCTTTTCTCAAGGTTGCTTGCATCCCAGCAGCTGGAATGATTTATCAAAGTGCAGCTGGGAACTGCTGCAGTGGTGGCAGTTCTCAAAGAAAAAAAAAAACCCAAACTTAAACAATAATTAATAGCAAATCACTGCACTAAGCCTTTTCAATGTAGAGAAAGCTTGAAATTGGGCAGGGAGGCAGGATTAGCTGGACCAAGGCAGCAGAGGTCAGCTTCTAGGCTTCCCCTCTGTGCACACCCAGGCAAATAAGCACATTCATTCACTGTCAGATGCACAAAGGCAGTCCTGGGTGGCACACACCCAAAGACACACGTGTGCCATGCCATGCTTATACACACACACACATCTGCAAGCATGCACACATGTCTGTGAACTCGAGCGTGCACTCCACATGCCCAGGCATGGGCAGGCACACCTCTGAGGCCCACAGATAAACGCACTCCTATTTATCCATGCATAGGCGTGCACGTCCCTGCACACACAGGCAGGCCCAGGTGGGGACTGTGGGCCGTGCTGGCTGAGGGTGCATCCTTACTCCACTCATTGCATTCTCGCAAGTTCCAGTGCTCTGGGAGCTGAGGTCTCTGTGGGAGCCTTCATGCTGTGGGCCCTGAGGCCTGGCTGCATTGGGCTGTTCTCGGCCAGGAGGGGAGGTGGAGCGTCCTGAGCCTGAGACTGGAGCTCAGTAAAGCTCTGAGTTCCCAGGCCCCTGACTCCTCCACTTCCCAGCTAAGAAGTCAGGCATATCCCGAACAGTTCGCCCATGGTCATCACCCTGGCTCTGAACTTCAGTGCCCCTCCTGCGCCCCTTTCCCCACGGCCTGCCCTCCCCAACATGGGATGCCAGTAGAGAAAATGGATATCTTCAGACCAATTAAATGAAGAAAAGAAGAACTGACCACTCCCCATGGTTCTTTGGGATGGAAACCAAACCTTCCAGTGGGCATCTTTCCATGGCGGAGCCATTTGGGCCCCAGGTTTCAAGTGGCAGCTATGGTTCCTCCAAGTGGGATGTTTGGGGTAAGGAGCCATCCACTGATGCAGGTGGTGGCCATTTGCTCTGAGAAATGTGTACTTTTCGAGTGTGTGTGCTGCCCAGGACTCGGGGCAGGCAGCCACCGGAGGGGAGCCAGGAGAACAGGGGAAGCTGGAGAGTGTAACAAGAACAGGAGTTGCTTGGAGTCTGGGTGATGAGAGTCCTCAACAAGGTGTGACAAATGTGGCTCTTCCTGGTGTTTGCAAAGTGCTTTCACATTGGCCCTCTCCTGGGGTCCCTTGGCTCCCTTAGCAAAGAGGGAGCTGGGAGGGGAGGGGAAATGCAGGCCTGGGGAGCCAGAGAGACATACTTTGGAATCCCAGTCCTGTGTGACCTTGCACAGTCCCTTGCCCTTTTACTTCCCTAGTATTCTTCTCTGTAAAGTGGCCGCAATTGAGGCACCAAACTCGGAGGACTGTTCTGAGGATTCAGTCAGATCATGCAGCGAAAGGACCCAGCACAGTGCTGGGCACAGAGAAACTCTGGGGTTTGTTGGCTTCTGTGACAATAATAAGAATATTGCTCTCTACTAGAGTACTTGACATTCACAACCTCAGGAACCTGAGGCTGAGGGAGTGCCATCTTTTGGATGTTTGCTAAGCTCACTCCCTTTTGAGATCGGTATCCTCAGCCCCTAAACTTCCCTAGTGGCTCAGTGGGAAAGAATCCACCTGCCGATGCAGGAGATGCGGGTTCGATCCCTGGGTCAGGAAGAGCCTCTGAAGTAGGAAATGGCAACCCACTCCAGTATTCTTGCCTGGAGAATCCCGTGGACAGAGGAGCCTGGTGGGCTACAGCCCACGGGGTCACACAGACTCGGACAAGACTGAGCGGCTGAGCAGGCACACGTGCTTCTCGGTCCCAGGGGTGGCCTGGGCAGTGACGGAGCCAGAGGACACCTGAGTGTTGGCATCTGGACCAACCAGAGTCTCTTTCCAGGAACTGGAAGTTTGCGTTTGAGTCACAGAGTCTGGCCGGCTTCTGTTGGGTATCTGAGGTTATGTAGGGTTAAGGCCAGGCGGCACGCAGACAGAGAAGAATGAAGCAGAAAGCCTGAGTGAAGGCAGGGAGCAGGCTTGCTCTCTGAACTAGTGCCTGTCTGTTCAGGCCCTGCTGCCTCATGGGGTCCGGCTGCCTGTCCCACCACTTTCAGGGCCCTGGCAATACCTGTCCCCCTTTCCCCATCCTCACCACCTCTTGGCCAGGGTGTAAGGGCCGTGTTCTTGTAACCAAGGGATGCCTGAGCACAGCCATGGAGGTTCACAACTGCAGGTACAGCGCTGGGGTCTGGCAGTGACAAGACAGACCTGGTCCCTGCCTTCTGAGCAGGGAGGCAGAATTTGAACACATGTCCAATAACCCTTGAGTCGTGGTTGACCCAAGCACTGTGTGTAGTGTGAGACTAAAGGAGACTGGCCTGATTTTGTGGCAGCTGGTCAGGGAAGGGCTCTCACGAGTCTCCTGGGGTGAGCTCTGGGCACGGACACAGCATTTGATCGGCTGCTAGTCAGTCAGCCAGGAAATGGCCCAGATGAAGTGGGGGACCCAGGATACCAGCTTCCTCCACCCCCTGAGGCTGCCAACATCCTGGGGCCGAGAACAAAGCCCTGCAGTGTCAGGAAGCCTTGGTCCTTGGAAAGCTTGGTGAGGCCGAGACTTAGACCAGGGGATGTCCTGCGCTCAAACTGAGTGCTTTATTGCTGATTCAGCTCCTGATTTAAACTAGGCGAGGACGAGCGTCAGTGCCCACACGGCCTTGGGTTCGCTGGCCGAGTCCATGGAGGATGAGGCCGCATCAGTGGTGCAATATGGTTTGGAACACATGGCACAGGTTACTTCCCCAAGCCCATGGGATGACGTAGGGTGGGGTGTAGGACTAGGAGAAGAGGTGACACCATCTCTGGCTTCAAATCTGAGAGAATTGTTACTATTACTACTCATAAGAGCTACCCTGTTTGGGGAACTTGCTACATAGCAGGCAGTGTGCTAAGAGCTCTGTGTACATCAGGGGCCCCCAACCTCTGGGATCTAATACCTGATGATCTGAGGTGGAGCTGATGTAGTAATAATAGAAATGAGGTGCACAGTACGTCTAACACGCTTGAATTATCCTGAAGCCATCCCTCACCCAGGTCCATGGAAAAATTGTCTTCCTTGAGACTGGTCCCGGGTGCCAAAAGGGTTGGGGACCACGGCATATATGACCTCAGTGATGCCACCCAGCTACTCAATAAGATAGAAACTGGTAATATCCCCATTTTACAGATGAATAAACAGAGGCCCAAGTTTATTGTGATAGTTTGGATGCTAATTCAGCAGATCTTTGATTCCACTCCCAGCATGGGTGAGGTGTATTTCCCTGACCTGTTGATGTTGAGCTTGGCCATGTAACTCATTGTAGCTGGTGCAGTGTTATGGATGTGACGTGAGCAGTGGTTTGAAGGTGCTGATTGGTTTCACTTGGCTTGTGCTCTCCTGTCATTTCCATGGGAACATGCCCTGTGTAAACGCTCGTTCTAGAATGCAAAGAGACCCAAAGAGCAGGCTTGAATCTGACTCTCAGCCTGAAGCAGAGGCTCTTAGCCAAGCCCTGCTTAGACTGCCTAAACCACAGCCAACCTGTAGACCCATGAGTGTGGCAATACATATGCATGACTGTAAGTTACTGAGTTTTGAAGTATTTTGTTATGCAGCATTTCTGCGGCCATAGCTGACCAACCCAGTTGCACAATGAGCAGTGACTGAGCTGAGATTTAAACTGAAGTGGTTCTGACCAAAAAATGTAAATTGAATCCTTATGATCTGCAGTCTATCAAATCAAAAGATGTAGGTGAAGTTTTTGGCAGAGTGCAAGGCCCTTCATCAATAGTTATATGTAGCAGCATTAATATTTGTATTCTCATTATTGCCATCGGTAAAGAGCCAAGGAAACCCAGAGCATCATGGGCTGCTGGAAAGGCCCTTGTCCGCAGTGCTGGAGGAAGGGCCCTGGGGGGCACTATGGCTCCTATCTGGATTTTGAAGCAGAGCCAGAGTTACGTGTCGGTGGCTGAGATGTCTGAACAGTCTCCACCCGCTTCAGCATCCCCATGGGTATGAGGAGCAGGAGAGAAGCATGGGCTCAGGAGTCAGATCCTGGTTGGAATTCTAGCCCACCACTTGCTGGCTGTACACTTGGGGCAGTTCCCTCTCTCTGAGCCTCAGTTTTCTCATCTGTTAAATGGGAGTGAAGGTCAAAGTTTCCTTGTAGGACTGTCGTGAGGATCAAATGCGATTGTTACTGAGGAAGTTTAGCAACCAACCAAACAAAAACATATATACATACATACCTATGTACACAGATTAGGGAGCCAAGAGGACTGGTGCTTGGAGCAGTGCCTCCAGGGGTCACCTGAGTACCATGGGAGAACTGGGGGCTATGAGTGTTACAGGCTGGGGCTGGAGAGAATGGCCCTTATGTGGCTGCTGTGGTGACTCCACTGTGACCCTCGGGATGGTTTCCTTCATGTCTGGGAGAGTTAGCCAATGCCCCTGAATCTAGCCCTGGCAGGCAGAGTCCTCCCCAGTGCACGTGCACCCCAATCCTGGTGCAGGCAACACAGCCTGGCCTGCCTGGCCTTCAGGGGTCTCTTGAAGTGCCCGGTCCAGCCTGACACCCAGGGTCCCCTGCTCACCCCAAACTCCTATGCCAGCACTTCAGACCTTTGCAGGGGATTAGCTGTGCCTCTGATTGGCATGCTTTTTCATATTTGAATAATAAAAAGAGCATCGTGGCCCCTGGCCTCCCTTCAATGTGCTGAGTGCCCTCCCTCAGCTCTTCTCCCAGCTCCCAGGTCTTAGTTTTAAGTCACTTCCTGCGGAAGTCATCCCAGATCCCCCTAGACTAGCATACACCTCACAGTTCCCTTCCTTTCCTGCTATTCTCTTCCCTCCCCACGCCTCTCTCCCCCGACTGCTGCCAGTACTGCCAGTTCTTACAATAGTGGGAATGACTTGCTCTTGTCTACAGCAGAGGCAAAGACAAGGGGAGGAGAAGAATGTTTCTCAGGCACCTGCTGCTGCCAGGCATTGTGCACACATGACCTCATTTTGTCCACACCAAAGGTTGGCTGTTAGAGGGATTATCCCTGTTGAGCGGATGAGGAAACTGAGGCTTAGAGAGAGGAACTCAGGGCGGCCTGACACTGACATCTGGTCCCCCGACTCCTCTCACTCCTGGGTCCTCAGCACCCTGTGCCCTGAGGCCCGGCTCACCCCCTCTCTTAATTGTAATTCAACTACTTGTGATATTTTGGTACCAATTAATATTGATTTTACAATTGGTTTACGGAGATGTTGTTTTATTACTAATATATTTAATGTGCAAATCAATAAGAACACTTGCTTGGCCCTCTCCCTGGAAGGTAATAAAATCAAATATCTCAGGGGTAAAATGCTACCCGAGCCGTGAATGGCAAAGCAGATGCTTAATGTAATAGTTAAAGACGAGGCCGGGGGCTTGGCAAAGCCCATCTGCCCCCAGCCGGCTCTCAAGGCTGCCAGCGAGGGGCCCCCTGGGCTCTAGACCTGCTGGGGAGGCTGCATTGTGGTTGCCTCGGGCTGTGGTGCAGGGGCGGGGATTGAGGGGGCCGGCAGGGGACCACTGCTTTCGGGGAGCTGCTCCACGTAGGCCTGCTCGCACTGCCTGTCCTTTTCTTCCCCTTCCTCCCCTTCTCCTCCCTCTTTCCTTCCCTCTCTCTCCCCAACCCCCACTTCCTTTCTGTTTATTCATTCTTTCATTCATTTAGCTGTTCATCCGATCATTTGTTTGCTCTCATATTTTCCCATCCATCCCTCCCTCCGTCCAATTTTTCATTCATTCTTTCAATGACTTTTTGGACTTCTGTTCATTCCTTTATATATTTGTTCTGTCATTTGATTGTTTATTCCTTCATCCACTCTTGTATTTAGTCTTCAATTTGTTGGTTTGTTCCTTCACTGATTTGTTCAGTCATCCAGCAGCTGTAAACGGAGCACTCATTCTGTGAGTGGCTGTTGCTGTGGGTTGGGGTGGGCCTTTGGACCAGTGGCCCCTGCCCACCTCCTGGAGTCACGGTCAATCAGGGAGCTGGCTGCCTTTGTTCTGCCCCACCCCCTTCTCTTTCTCCCATGTCCAGTGGCAAAGGCTGGTGCAGAGGGACACTGAGGTGACTTTGTCCCTTGGGGTCTTCCTGTACTCAGCGTTTCCAGAGCACCCACCATGTCCATGTGGGAACTGTCCTCACCTCCTAACTAGGAAAGAGGCCCAGAGATGTGAAGGCACTTGCTCAAGCTCAAACAGGTGTAGACATTAGAGCTGGGATCTGAATCTGGGTCTGTGTAACTGTGAAGTCTGTGCTTTCCCTGTCACTGAGGCAGGATGGTTGGGGCACAGACCCCGGGGCCAGACTTGGGTTCTAATCTTGCTCCTGCCCCCACCAGCCTTGGTACCCTCCTCCATGAGAGTGGGTCTAATCACGGCAGTGAGCTCTGACTTGTGAAGGGTGCAGAGTGGCGACCTGGGTCGCCAGGGTCGAATCTTCTGGATGTGGCCATTGGCAATGAACAAGTCCTTTCCGAGACTCTGCTGTTAGGAGGCGGCGGCGTGCCTTCGGGTCAGGGGGAGTCTCTGTACAGCCTTCTGGGACCGGATGTGTCACAACTCTCCCTCTTCTAGGGTCCTCTAAAGCCCAGATCTGCTGGGGTACAGGGATGGGGGTGGGCATGGGGGCAGGGAGCTGGAGCCCAGCTCCCCTGCTGTGATTTATGGGGGAGCCAGTAATGAAGCTGGCTGGCAGTAAATAATCAGACATGAAACCTTACCATTTAATTAACCAAAAATAAATGACCAAGGGCCCTCAGAAGAAGGCAGTCCTGGCCACTGCAGACTCAGATGCTGCTGAGGGCTCGGCATGGAACCACTCACTTGCTCATCATTCATTCATTTATTCATTTGCATCATTCATTCCCATGGGCACAGCCTTTGCTGTTCCAATGGAATGTTATCATACCCATCTTGCAGACGGGGAAGCTGAGGCCCAGAGAGAGGAATGGATTTGCTGAGAGTTCCATGGGAGTCAGTAAGTGACCTGGGATTTGATCTTGTGGCTGCTGAACCCAGGGCTACAGCCTACAGTCCTCCTCCTTGTCCAGACCTGTCCATCTCTCCAGATCCTTCTGTTGCCCTCCTTGCCCAGGAAGGCCTCCTGGGCTGCTGTTGCCCAAGGTGCCACTGAGTGACCCCAGATCTCGGGCAGCTGGGGCAGAGCTTGGTCCCAAGTCTTCCTTGCCTCTCCTCGACCTGCGTGGGTAGAGAATCTTTTCAGTTAAAGACAACACCAACCCATACCTCCAAGTGTATTTCTGTATAAATTTACTCCCTTAGTGGGAGAAAAAAGAGTCCTAGGGCGATGGGAGGACTGGCCCCAGGAGCAAACGAGAGAGAGAGAGAGAGAGCGAGAGCGAGAGAGCGAGCGAGCGAGCGTGTGTTAAGGAGCTCTGTGAAGGGCCAGCTTTTCTTTTTCTTTGTTTCTTAGGGGTCAGCCCCTGGCTTCCAGTCACTCTTCCCCAGCCTTCTGTATAATGGGTACATGCAGCTAATTAAATATAGGATGGAGAAGGAAGTAGGAACAGAGGGGAGGAGGAGTCAGGATATGTGCCCTAGTGTCCTGATTTTGTTGTTCTGGCTTTTTTCTTTCTCTGTTTCTTTTCTGTTGTTTTTATCATTTCTTTGGGCTTTTTTTTTTTTTTTTTTTTGGTGCCTTGTTCTTAACTTGAAAGGCAGCTAACATTTTTGAGCCCTTTGCATGTACCAGAGAAGAGTTGCATGTAATGATCTCATTTGGTCTTCACAACAGCCCTGTAGAGTGAGTCGTCTTAGTATCTCCATTTTCCAGCTTAGGCTTGTAAGGCCCAGAGAGGGGCAGTGACATCCCCAAGGACACACAGCTCTTTAAGTGGCCCACATGGGACTGAAGTCATGTTTGTCTGAGCCCAAACCCATGGTCTTTGTCCTCTTTATTTGCTGTTTTCCTGTTCGTGAACTGGCAGGGTCAGGGCAGACTTTGATCCTGGGAAATGAACAGTTCCTGCAGGTTCAAGAGGAAGGGCTAGTGTGAGTGGGGAAGAAGATGGGTCAGATGGAGAAGGTGGGGGCCACCCACTGTAGTCTGGCTTCGGCTGCACCAGAGCTGTGTTTGGGGATGCCCGGGAGCACGTGCTCTGTGAGACTAACCTGGCTTTGCATCGTGGCCCTGCTGCCCGCTCTCTCTGTGGCCCTGGACAAGCTCCCTCCCCTGGGTGAGGGATCACAGTGGGGCCTACCTTCCAGGGTTGGGGAGAGGATTGCATGAGATCATTCAGGTCTGTGCTCAGCAGAACCTGCAAGGTATACAATAAGTGCCAAGTAAACAAGAGCCAATATTGTTTCTCTAGTATCAGGACTATAAAGAAAGCTGAGCGCTGAAGAATTGATGCTTTTGAACTGTGATGTTGGAGAAAACTCTTGAGAGTCCCTTGGACTGCGAGGAGATCCAACCAGTCCATCCTAAAGGAAATCAGTCCTGAATGTTTATCGGAAGGACTGATGCTGAAGCTGAAACTCCAATACTTTGGCCACCTGATGCAAAGAACTGACTCATTTGAAAAGACCCTGATGTTTGGAAAGATTGAAGGCAGGAGGAGAAGGGGATGACAGAGGATGAGATGGTTGGATGGCATCACCAACTCAATGGACATGAGTTTGAGTAATCTCTGGGAGTTGGTGATGGACAGGGAGGCCTGGTGTGCTGCGGTCCATGGAGTTGCAAAGAGTTGGACACAACTGAGTGACTGAACTGAACTGAGTATCAGTGTTCTACCGAAAGTAAAAGTGAAAGTCATTCAGTCATGTCCGACTCTTTGTGACCTCATGGACTATACAGCCCATGGAATTCTCCAGGCCAGATTACTGGAGTGGGTAGCCTTTCCCTTCTCCAGGGGATCTTCCCAAGCCAGGGATCACACCCAGGTCTCCCGCATTAATACAAAGTCTTTTTTTGCAGGATTATTGTATGAATTTGGGTTTGTATTAATTGTATTATATCGTATGAATCAGAGATAAAATATTCAAAATGCGTAGATGATCACCTGGTATGCGCTGGGCACTTCACAAACGTAGAGCTTATTTCTTTCTTGTAAAACATATATTTATTTACGTGCATATACACACTGAAGAAAGTCTGGGAGGAGAATTACCAAAATACCAACAGTGATTCCCCCCCACCCCCAGGATTTCAGCTGATATTTTTCTTGTGTGTGATTTTCTGTGTTTTCTGCATCTTTATCCACAAGGAGATGTCATTTTTGCACTTGGAAAACCAGAAACAACAGAAGCTGCCGTGGCCAGGCGAGCGGGGCCCTCCCCCCGCCAGTCCCCCAGCAGTGGACGCTCATCTTCCAGGAGAAGGGGACCTAGACAGCTGCCCTGTCCTCCGTGACCCAAGGCCCTGGACCCCAGGGTCTCAATACTTGGGGACTGGTATTTCCATCTCAGGCCCCTCGCCTTGGGCATCCGTTGAGGGATGTCCAGGGTGGGTCTATGACCAAGAGACACTTCTCACGCTTCTTAAAGCACCTCCAGGGCAGCCACCATGGTTCCAGCCCCCACCCCCCAACCTCAGGCACACCCCGGTTTCTTCCTTCTCACCCCAGTACGACCCTGCGCCCCCTTGCCAATTGGCATATGGAATGTGGAGACAATAGAAGCTGAGTGTAACCACTGTTTACAGAAAAAAAAAATGGTACAAGATTTATTTATTGGAAGGTGACTGAGGAATATGAATTCTACACTCCATTTAAAATGCTTTTTATTTCTCTCAGCCTTGGGGCTCAGAGTACATCTAATTTCACCCACAGCTATAATTCTCTACCAAACAGTTCCTGCTGCTCCTCTGGGGTCCCCAGGAACCAAGTTAGTTTATGTCTGCCACTGCTGAGGCGCAGGCAGGGGCAGCGACGGCTACGTGCCAGTGCGCATGGGGCCCTCCCGCCTGCACCACCCCCCAGCCCCGAGGTGCAGGCCTCTGTGCCCAAGACAGGCTGGGCCCAAATGGGTCCACGTGGTGCCCATGGCACCAGGCCCTGAGCCTCGGGCTGGCCTGAACGAGAGCAGGCAAGCAGCCCATATCTCACGCTGGACGTGTTGATTGCTCCAACCTCAGAGCTAACAAACAATTAGTTTGTTAGTATATTTATCCCGCGAACATTGGAGCCTGTGATTACAAATCCAATAGTGGGATTGTGGCAGCATTTGGAGATAAATCTGTGCTCCAGGCCTGATGGTGTCAGCCATGGGGGTGGGGACAGCGGCTGGGGAAGGGGAGACATTAGGTGGCCTTGTCTGCCTGTCCCTGTGCCTGGTTGTTTTTTTTTTTTTCCAGTTGCTTGTCTGTCTGGATGTGTCTCAGCCAGCTTGTCTGTCTGACTCCTAGCTGGCCTTCCTGCCTGGCACTCTGTCCTTCCCTCTATACCAGCCCCGGGGCTGCAGAAGTACCTTGGAAGATGCCATGGCTCGAGTTGCTAATGTTCTACCTGGAGAGACAGTGACTCCCATGCTGGTGACCAGAGGGATGCGTTGGGAGAGAACCATGGGGTCTCAGGGAGGAAGGTGCTATCTCTGCTGGAAGGTCAAGGAGGCCCCTGTGGGTGCTGGCCAGTAGCAGTTCTCTCTTTCTCTCCTTTGCCTTTTTCAGCATCTTTCTTCAGGGCTCCCCTATCTTGAAAACAAAACCCCAACCCCTCCCTAGGATACCCACCCCATCTTCCTACCATCATAGTGTTCTTCACTTGTGCAGATTTGGACCACTGCCCCCAATCCCTTCTTTGGTGCCCAGTAGATCCAGTTGCCCCTGGAGATGCTGTAACGGACACCTGTCCTTCCCACCTCTCAGCCCCCTGAGTACCCCTGGACTCCCTTCCCTTTGTGACTTCTTGAGCTTTCCATGGCCCAGCGGCCCCTGGACTGGGCTCCATCCCCTCTGAGTGAGTCTCCCCAACTCCCTCGGGTCCCTCTTGCTCAGCTGGCTTCTTAACTGCAGCTGTCCCCTGGGGCCAGTTCTCTAGCCCCTGCCTTGCTCGCTCTCCTCACTCTTCCTGTAGGAGCTCCTTCCTCCCATCCAGCTCCATCCACCTACCCAGGCTTGTCCCCCCAGGACCATAGAGATCCCCATGTCTCTGCCTCCAGCCCCAAGCTCTCCCATAGACCTGGGTTTTCTAGGCTCTTAATCCCTCTGTGGCCCTCAACTCAGGATCCAGCTAGCCCCAACACCCCACTGACCATCAAGCTAGACCCTGGGGATGGTTGGTCATCCTTGATGAGAACTTCTGCTTTGTGCCCAGCCAGGGAGTCCCCCAGGCCTGTCAAGTTCTCTTCCAATGCTTCCAAATCTGGTCTCCTCTCTTCTTGTCACTGTCCTCAGTCAGCCACAGACATTTCTCCCTGGCTTGTCTTCAGCAGCCTCCCCATTGGCCCCTCAGCCCAGGAGCATGCCCCATAAGCCCTGCAGTTTATCCAGATGTCCTGAACCTCAGAGGGGAACACAGGCAAATCTGTAAAATGGGGATAGTAATTCTCGCCTCTTAGGGAGGTTGGTAGGACTTAATGAGAGCTCAGCGATTTTTAGTGGCCAACATATATTAAGCTTTTACTATGAGTCTAGAGCCCTGCTGGGCTTCCTTGCTGGCTCAGCAGTAATAAACCTGCCATGTTGGAGACACAGGAGGCGGGGGATTCAATCCCTGGGTCAGGAAGATCCCCCAGAGGAGGGAATGGCAACACACACCAGTATTCTTGCCTGGGAAATCCCATGGACAGAGGAGCCTGGCAGGCTAAGAGGCCATGGGGTTGCAAAGAGCTGGATACAACTGAAGAGACTGAACATGAGCCCCCTGCCAGGAAATTTAGCTGGTGGTCTTATTTCATTTTCACAAGAACTTTGTGAAGTAGTTAATCTGTTCATCTCCCATTTCAGATGTGGAAACTAAGAGTTAAAGCATATGCCCAAGGTTAGAAGATCGTAACTGGTTGGGGGAGGATTTCAGTGTGGGTCTGCTTTATTCCCAGGCTGTGCTCTCAATGGCTGTCTGTGCTTCTCATGGGTGCCCATTCCAGCACCGGCCCCATATCTGGCCCTCAACAGTGGTCAGGGCTAGCAGCCACTTTTCCTCTAAGGTCTGGAGCTTTCTGAGGGTGCTGTAGGGCTCTTACGGTTTGTGAAGAGGAATTTCAGGGCACTGACCAGGGCTTAGACTCTCATCCACCAAAGTCATTGTCTTTTTCTTCTTTTTAAAGATATAATTCTCACACTGTAAAATTCAGCTTTTAAACATGGGCATTCAGTGGTTTTTAAAATTTGTTATTTTTACTGAAAACATTTTTATTATTTATTGGCTGCATCAGGTCTTAGCTGTGGCACGTGGGATCTTGTTTTAGTTGGGGGATGCACGATCTTTTAGTTGCAACATGTGAACTCTTAGTCGAGACGTGTAGGATCTAGTTCCCTTACCAGGGACTGAATCCAGGCCCCCTGCATTGGGGGAGTGGAGTCTTAGCCACTGGATCACCAGAGAAGTCCTAGTAGTTTTTAGTATGTCTACAAGGTAAACAGAAGGGGCTTCCGCAGTGGCTCAGTAGATGAAGAATCTGCCTGCAATGCAGGAGATGCAGGAGACATGGGTTTGATCCCTGGGTTGGGAAGATCCCTGGAGGAAGAAATGACAACACACTGCAATGTTCTTGCCTGGAGAATCCCATGGCCAGAGGAGCCTGGCAGGCTACAGTCCATAGGGTCACAAAGAGTCAGACATGACTGAACACACAGCACACAGAATTTCTGGGGTTTACAGTCTAAACCTATGTGTGAGTCCTCTGCCTATAAATGTCTGACCCTGGGTGAGCCAACTGCTTCTCTAATACCAAGAATTTTATCTACAAAACAGAAGTGATAATAGCACTTACCTCATTGGTTTTGTTGGAAAATCAACTGGGATAATGTATGTAGAGGGCTTAGCACAGACTCTGGCACACAGTCTATGCCAGGGATAAAGACTTCATTTTTGGACCATTTCTCAGTCCACTGTGGATCCTAGTCTGGGATAGTCCAGGGACAGGGAGCTTGAAGATGCCCTCAGGGCAAAGGAGTAGGTCTGCCTTTTCACTTCTCAACAGTCTGTTCTATAAAATAATTTCCTTAGATCTAGAACTTACCAATAAATCAATAACTCTGATCCCATGTAGTCTCAGTCTCCAGATAAATGTCCACTTGGATCTCCTGGTTAGACTGTGAAAGGGTCAAGTGTGCGGTGTGATGAGCCCCAGTCAGCACCCTGAACAGAGACTTGCTGCTGTCCGTGGTGCTGACAGCTTTCAGGCCCGCTGCTCATCTTAGAGATGTGGCTACTCAGGGACTAGAGGGGATGTCTGAAAGCTTTATGTGTGTGTGAATGCATGGGAGTGTGTTTACACGTGTGTGTGTGTGCATGTGTACACACACGCTTGTGCACACACGTGTGGGTTGGGAGGGATGTGGATCAGATAGCAATTGACCTCTATAAGGTCAAAGAATGTTCAAACTGCCTTACAAATTTGCTCATTTTACTTGCTAGCAAGGTAATGTTCAAAATCCCCAGGTTAGACTTCAGCAGTACATGAACCAAGAACTTCCAGATGTAGAAGCTGGATTTAGAAAAGGCAGAGGAAGCAGGTATCAAGTTGCCAACATCCATTGGACCGCGGGGGCGGGGGGGGGGGGCTGGACAACAAGGGAATGCCAGAGAAATATCTACTTCTGCTTAATTGACTCTTCTAAAGCCTTTCACTATGTGGATCACAACAAACTGGAAAATTCTTAAAGATATGGGAATGAGACCACCTTACCTGAATCCTGAGAAACCTCTTTGCAGGACAAAAAGCAACAGTGAGAACCAGACATGGAACAATCGACTGATTCAAAGTTGGGAAAGAGTATGTCAAGGTTGCATATTGTCACCTTGCTTATTTAACTTATATGGCAGAGTACATCATGTGAAATGTCAGGCTGGATGAATCACAAGCTGGAATCAAGATTACCAGGAGAAATATCAACAACCTCAGATATGCAGATGATATCACTCTAGTAAAGAGGAACTAAAGAGCCTCTTAATGAAGGTGAAAGAGGGGAGTGAAAAAGCTGGCTTAAAACTCAACATTCAAAAAACTAAGATCATGGCATCCAGTGCCATCACTTCATGACAGATAGATGGCGAGAAAGAGAAAACAGTGACAGATTTCATTTTCTTGGGCTCCCAAATCATTACAGGTGGTGACTACAGCCATGAAATTAAAAGACACATGCTCCTTGGAAGAAAAGCTATGACAGACCTACACAGCATATTAAAAAGCAGAGACATCACTTTGCTGACAAAGGTCTCTGTAGTCAAAGCTATGATTTTTCCAGGAGTCATGCACATATGTGAGAGTTGGACCATAAAGAAGGCTGAGCACTGAAGAACTGATGCTTTCAAATTGTGGTGATGGAGAAGACTCTTGAGAGTCTCTTGGACAGCAAGGAGTTCAAACCAGTCAATCTTGAAGGAAATCAACCCTGAATATTCATTGGAAGGATTGATGCTGAAGCGCCAATACTTTAGCCACCAGATGTGAAGAGTCGACTCTGGGAATGAATTTGGGCAAACTCTGGGGGACAGTGAAGGACAGGGAAGCCTGATGTGCTGCAGTCCATGGGGTTGGAAAGAGTCAGACAGGACTGAGCAACTGAACAACAGCAAGGCGACTTAGGACTCCTCCTTCAATCCTGCAGGCACTGGAGACCCTGAGCCAGGGTGAATAGAGGTTGGCTGGAGGAAGAGTAACATCTTAAGATGACTGCCCCAAACTTCTAGGAGTTCCTCTCTATGCTAAGAGAACCTGAGAAAAGCCAATTCCCACTCTTTTCAGTGGTTGGGACCATACAGTGTCTTACTATAGCAGGTTGTAGGGGACACTGCTCTAGTCTTCCTCCAGTGTGAGTCATTCAGTCGTGTCTGGCTCTGTGACCTCAGGGACTAGAGCCCACCAGGCTCCTCTATCCATGGAATTCTCCTGGCAAGAATACTGGAGTGGGTAGCCATTCCTTTCTCTAGGGGATCTTCTTGATCCAGGGATCAAACCCAAGTCTCCTGCATTGCAGGCAGATTCTTTACCATCTGGGCCACCAGGGAAGCCCAGTCTTCCTCTGAGTGGGGGGCCAAATGAGAGATGGAGCCCCATCAGCTCTTTGCATTGTCTTCTAGGCCTTGTCTTGGAGCAAGTGGGGGTCAGCAGGGTGTGACATCAGGGCTTTATTCACCTGCCCAGGAGATTTGTGATCTGTCTCCTGTCTCTGTGTCTAACTTCAGGGCTAAAGACTAGCTTCTCTTCCTTCCCCTTCTGGAGAAACTTGGTTTGTGGACTGGGCCCCCTGATTTAATTCAAGTCCCTGCTGATGTGGGAGC
Source organism: Redunca redunca (assembly GCA_006410935.1). Lineage (NCBI taxonomy): Eukaryota > Metazoa > Chordata > Mammalia > Artiodactyla > Bovidae > Redunca > Redunca redunca. The sequence continues at coordinate 224,621 of SJYQ01000576.1, read as the reverse complement.
AGGCCTCCAGACTAGCCCGCCTTCCTGTAGCTAGGACCCCCTCACTGGGGGTTGCCAGCATTTCCCCAGGACCTGGGAATCGGGCTGGGTCACTCTGATCTGGTGTATGTCTGGGAGAGCACTCAGTGCCCCAAACCAGCAACTCTGAGACCCTGCTTATCCCATCTGAGATCACTTTAGATATAGGCTGTAGTCACATTTGTTTCATTCTTAGCTATTCCTGTGCCCATCTGTCCCCGATTCCTGCTGGGAGCTTCTTGATTGCTGGAAAGCTGAGGCTACACAAAATAACTCTTCTCTTTCCCCATCGCCATAGTTCTCTTATCCTTATCTCACATTGGGATGCTTGCCTTTGGGGGCGGGGTTCATTTCCCCCACACTTCCTCCAATAGTTAAAAAACAATTTTTAGAAAACCCCCAAAAAGTCTTCATGATCCATTAACAGGCTATAAGACAGACCCAATAGGATGCGTACTTCTGTTCTGGTGACTGCAAGAGATGTTTGATATATGGTTATTTTTATGTATGCGAGATGTGACTCCATATGGGGCTAAATCTGTATGTTCTTTCTCTGTGATTGTGTGTGTGCATGTGCACACGTGCACGCATGTGTGTGCAAGAGAAAGAGAGCTGTCTCCTTGGGTGAGACTAGATCATGTCAAGAAATAAGTCTCAGCCTCTTTCTCTCTTCCTCCTCTCTCTCTCTCTCTCTGCTTTGTGAATGCACATTTATGTGTATCATCTGTTTTCCTAAAAGCTTGGAGTGCAATGTGCTGGGTGTGGCTGCGTGTCCTCTCCCAACATGAGCTATGTCCATGTACACGGGCGTGTGGGCCGTGCCCATCATTTAGGTTCCTGTCTCTCTGCCTCTCCATCTCATGCAGCGAGCACACGCCAGTGTCTGTGGGGATGTGATCCTGACATCCTGCCAGAAACCAGTTCCCTTCACTGAACCAAGTTGCCGACTTCCCCCCCGGAAAGCCAAAGTTGTTTCTTTGAAACGCTTCCAGCACCTGGCTTAATAGACCTTCCTGTGAGCATATTCCCAGTTCTGCACTGCTCCCCAGTGACTGGGGACCTTTTGTCAAGCACATATGAAATTAAGTGAAATAAAAATCATATTAAAAATTATTACCATCTAACAGCCATTAGTCTGCACACTGCTGTCAGCCTGTGATGGATTCCTCACTTACTTCAATGAATGTTCTAACGACAGTGATAAAATCACTCAGAAAAAATAGAATAAACTGTTAACCCTCTCCCCATCGACACTTGTTTTTCTCTGAGAAAAATACAATAAGAGCTCCTGGTAGAAGAGATTGAGCCATATGTAACTCTTTATTTTCTTAAAAAATATGTCTTTATCTGGCTGCATCGAGTCTCTGCTGCGGCGTGTGGGCTCTCTAGTTGTAATGAGCAGGTGTAGAGCCCTCCCCACAGGTTGTGGGATCTTAGTTCCCTGACCAGGGATCCAACCTCAATACCCTGCATTGCAAGGCATCTTCTTAACTGCTGGACCACCAGAGAAATCCCCATTTGTGACTCTTCAGATAGAAAAGTGAGCTGGGTGTGGGGCACTAGGCTTTGACCTCCTAATTTTGAGAGACAATTTTGCTCTAGGCTCTAGACATCAGCCCTATTTTCTGAGCTCCGAGTTGAGATTTGGATTCTGGTTGAATTGGTCTGCGTCAGGTCAGGTGGGGCTTAGTCCTTGTACTTTAAACTTTAAGGTAGGTTTAATTTATTTAAAAGATTTATTATACATTTACATCTGCTAGGACGACCCAGGTGGACCATTATATGTATCTGAGCTGAGGCAGTGACCAAGGGGATGGGGAGACCAGGCAAATTAGAAAGATGCCTTAAAGGTAGAAAAGACAGGATTAGCTAGCGGGTTTTATATGAAGTAGAGAGAGTGAGGTGTCATGATGTTAACTGTGGAAGTGACTAGAAGTTGTTTTTCAGTTACTCAGCTGTGTCTGACTCTTTGCGACCCCATTGACTGCAGCACACCAGGCTTCCCTGTCCATCACCAACACCCGGAGCTTGCTCAAACTCATGTCCATTGAGTTGGTGATGCCATCCAACCATCTCATCCTCTGTCATCCCTGTCATCTCATCCTCTGTCATCCTTTCTCCTCCTGCCTTCAATCTTTCTCAGCATCAGGTTTTTTTCCTGTGAGTCAGTTCTTTGCATCAGGTGGCCAAAGTATTGGAGCTTCAGCTTCAGCATCAGTCCTTCCAATGAATATTCAGGACTGATTTCCTTTAGGATTGACTGGTTTGATCTCCTAGCTGTCCAAGAGATTCACAAGAGTCTTCTTCTTCTCCAACATCACAGTTCAAAAGCATCAATTCTTGGCACTCAGACTTCTTTATGGTCCAACTCTCACATCCATACATGACTCCTGGAAAATCCATAGCTTTGACTATATGCACCTTTGTCGGCAAAGTGATGTTTCTGCTTTTTAATATGCTGTCTAGTGGGGAACTAGAGGTTGGAGGACGTGATTCACTGAAGAACGGAGCAGACAGTCCTTCTTTAGTGGGAGAGAGGAGCTCAGTGACGAGTTCACTGTGTGGGAGCCTCTGGGTAACCAAAGCGGCTGCAGAGAAGCTGCTGGACTCCTGGATCTGTGGCCTCTGAGGGGGTTTGGGCTGGAGAGAGAGATCTGGGTGTCTTTGGCTCTTGGTCAGAGGAGAAGCCAGGGAGTGGATGAGACCGACCACGGAGTGTGTGGAGGGGAGAGTCCCAGAGACAGTGCCTTGAGGACAACTGTCCATCGAGAGGGTCCCAGCAGGAGACAGGGACGGAGTGGCTGGGAGGGCCGAGGGAGGTGTGATGTCACGGAGCTCAGGAAGGGAGAGGGTTTCACAGAGAGGGAAGTGGCGGGTGAAGTGAAGTGATCCAGAAAACCAGCTAGGCGCTGATAAATGCTGATGGCAACATGGAGGTACTGGGGACAACTCTGAGGGAGGAGGGAGAAGGAAGTGAGATGGAGAGGTAGGTACCCTTGCAGGCAGAGCCCCCCTCACGAAGAGAAGATCCCTGAGGAAGCCATTCCCTCTGGCTCCGTTTACCGAGACACAGAGGGGTGACCCTGCAGACCTCCTATAGCCTCTCCACCGGGATCGGAGAGGCAGGCTGGCTTTGTTCTGGTCCGCTGGGCCCTGCCTTTGCCTGAGGGAATACAGGGAGCCTTCCTGGAGTCACTCGGTGACGCTCAGAGGTGGAGGCACGTGAGGGAGGGGCTTCTACCTCACTCCTTGGGACCCTAAGGGGTTCACAGGTTCTGCGGTTTCCTCTGGGGGGCTCACGGCACCTTGGGTGAAGGTAGGGGGCCTTGAGGAAGGTGGCAGCGCCTGAGAGATGGTTCTGTGTGTGGGGGGAGGATCTCTCTCCTGATGGATGACCTGTCCCCGCTTCCCTCATCCGTGAGGCTCGGCCCCTTCTCTGGGCTGAGAGATCTGAGCCCCTCCCCCTCCCCTGGGGCCTTTGTGAGAGAGGCAGGCAGGGCACACCTGTTCACAGTGAACATGAGACACTCGGGTGGTGGGAGGACAGGTGGCCCAGCTGGGGTCACACTGCCAGCCAGTGCAGGTGGAGACCAGGGCTACTTGGAGAGGACAGATGGTCTTCTCCAGCTAGGCTGGAAGCGGTAGGCTGCTGGACATCCATTTCCCTCCCTTCAGCAGGGGACTGCTCCCCATGCCATCTTGGGGAAAGCGTGGACCTACATTCACTAGAAAATTCAGCCAGGGAGGATGTGTGCTGTGTTAGGGCCTCTCTCCTGCTGGAAACGTGACATGTAAACATGCACACATGGCCACACCGATGGGACTCAGATTTTTTTTTTTAATTTATTCATTTATTTATTTATTTTTTCTTACTTGATAGTATACATGTTTCAATGCCATTCTCCCATCTCATCCCACCCTCTCCCTCTCTCTCTCCCCAAGTCCAAAAGTTCACTCTATAGATCTGAGTCTCTTTTGTTGTCTCGCATACAGGGTCATCATCCCCATCTTTCTAAATTCCATATATATGCGTTAGTATACTATATTGGTGTTTTTCTTTCTGGCTTGCTTCACTCTGTATAATCGGCTCCAGTTCCATCCATCTCCTTAGAACTGATTCAAATGTATTCTTTTTAATGGCTGAGTAATACTCCATTGTGTATATGTACCACAGCTTGCTTATCCATTCATCTGCTGATGGACATCTAGGTTGTTTCCATGTTCTGGCTATTAT
>SJYQ01000576.1:175183-219297 GCA_006410935.1 Redunca redunca | reverse complement strand
ATTTATGGCCCAGGATGTGATCTATCCTGGAGAAGGTTCCGTGAGCACTTGAGAAGAAGGTGAAATTCATTGTTTTGGGGTGAAATGTCCTATAGACATCAATTAGGTCTAACTGGTCTATTGTATCATTTAATGTTTGCGTTTCTTTGTTAATTTTCTGTTTAGTTGATCTGTCCATAGGTGTGTGTGGGGTATTAAAGTCTCCCATTATTATTGTGTTATTGTTGATTTCTCCTTTCATACTTGTTAGCATTTGTCTTACATATTGCGGTGCTCCTATGTTGGGTGCATATATATTTATAATTGTTATATCTTCTTCTTGGACTGATCCTTTGATCATTATGTAGTGGCCTTCTTTGTCTCTCTTCACAGTGGGACTCATCCACTTTCCCCTTTTTGGCTTTCTAGGGCTGAGATGATGTCTCCCCTTTGGGACTCAAATAACCAAACCCACTCTATTTGGCTTAAGCTCAAAGGGATTTATTTTCAAGGACAGGAAACACAGCCTAGGGACAAGGTCAGAGAACCCTGGGGGTCTCAGGCAGCCTCACCCTCCATCTCGCTCTGTGTCTGGAGCCGAATGGCCTCTTGGTTGAACATCTCTATGCGCATCTGTCTCATTCTTCTGTCTGTGCTTGGCTCTCCCTGCTTCTCCAGGCCTGTGGACAAATGGGGCTGTGTCCTGAACTCTGTGCTTTCACGTCACCTGGCTGAGCCTTGTGTCCTGAGCACACATCCCACATTCCTGAGACTGAGAACCTGACTGGCCCAGGCTGGATCAGGTGTTCATCTCTGGTCTAATCAGCTATGGAAGGAGTAACACGTTAATAGTAATACTAATGACAAGGAGGATAATGATAATGATGATGAGGTAAGCACTATAATTATCAGCCTCGCTTACCGGTGAGACACAGAGAGTTGAAGAGGCACACTCAAGGTCACGTATCTAGTGTGTGGCTGAGTTGGACTTGGAACCCAGGAGTCTGATCCTAACATCTGTGAGCCTGGCTGCTGTACTATACTGCCTCTTGAACATGGTGCCCAGGCCCATCCCTGGAAGGGCAACTTTTATTTTTATTTCTTTACATATTTACTTATTTGGCCGGGCCTGGTCTTAGTTGTGGCATGTGGGATCTAGTTCCCTGACCAGAGATTGGGCCCCCTGCTTTGGGAGTGTGGAATCTTAGCCACTAGACCACCAGGGAAGTCCCTTGAAAGGGCAAGTTTTAGAATAAAAGGAATCGGGACAGATAATTCTAGAGTTGTCTGCTACACTCAAGTTCAAAGACAGCAAAGATCAAAGAGACATGGGAGGGTGTCTGAAGCAGGATGTCCCCTGGTATTGATTGGGATTACAGAAAATTGGGCAGACTCCAGCCTGAGACTCCAGAAAGAGACAAGCCTGGGAAACGGGGGGAGTGGGGGTGGTGTCAGGCTTGGACCTGGAGGCTACAGGCAGAAACTCACGGGTACACCCTGGAGTGGAGTAAGCTGTGAGATTCCTGGAGCTTCCTTGACCTCCCAGTAGCTTGGGAGGCCCTGGGTCTGCCTCTCGGTCAGGCACTCACTGGCTTAGGCCTGTGTGGGGTGGAGTCCCCAGGGAAGCTGACACCACGGGCAGCTCCACTGCCGGTCCACCCCATGGTCTCCTGAGCACAGCCCCAAGGTTGACCCCTTGTTCCAACTTACTGAGCTATCGCAGTCCACGCATGTGGATGCATGTCTTCTTTGGGTGTCCTTGGGGTGCCCTCAACCCTGAGGAGTCAGGACAACATGATGGGCTTGGAGTCAAAAAAGACCTAGACTTGAATTCTGGTTCTATCATCACTAGCCAGGGGAACGAACTTAAATCAATTTCTTCTGGGCCCTGTTTGCTCAGGTATGAAGTGGGGAGGATGAGACATATCCATGGGAGAAGGGACTCCGATAATGTATGTCAAGTGCCTGCCACAGAGTAAACGCTCAATATATGGGTAGGGAAATCAGCCCTGAATATTCACTGGAAGGACTGATGCTGAAACTCCAATACTTTGGCCACCTGATGCAAAGAACCAACTCATTGGAAAAGATCCTGATGGTGGGAAAGACTGAGGGCAGGAGGACAAGGGGACGACAGAGGATGAGATGGTTGAATGGTATCATCGACACAATGGACATTGCCAGTGAGTTTGAGCAAACACTGGGAGATAGTGAAGGACAGAGAAGCCTGGCATGCTCCAGTTCATGGAGTTGCAAAGAACTGGACACAACTTAGCCACTAAACAACCACAACAATGTTATTGGAATCAATCCTTTTGTCCAAAGCTTAAGTTTTGCCCCTTTCATTCCCAATAACATGACTCTTGTTGACTTCTCTGCTCTTTGTGGCTGGCATTGGCTCAAGTCTTTCATGAGATACTGAGCAAAGAGGCTTTGTGGGAAAGAAGCTGGTGTCCCTTCTAGATGGTGTGGTCTCTGGAGAGACAGGCTCACAGCACACTCTCCAGAGACTGTCACGGTCCTCAGACAAGCTGGCTCCAGCCCATTCCCGATACACACTGAGGATGTGTCCTGAGCAGCCCTGCCCCCAGACAGCCTCCAGGCAGCTGCATTATCCTCCCATTTCAGACCCAGCAGCACCCCACCATCCTCTGATGGGAGGGGCTCGCACACCTGGCTCCAGGCAAAGCACAGGGCCTTTCTCCACATCGGCTTCTGGCCCCTGAGCCCACAGTTGCCTGTTTTAGTTTTCTGGAGCTGCTGTATCGAGTACCACAAAGTTGGTGGCTTAAAATGACAGAGTTTATTCTCTTGATTCTGGAGGCTGGAAGTCTGAAATCAAGGGTGTCAGGAGGGCCAGGCTCCCTCGAAGTCTCTCGAGAAGAATCCTTCCTGGCCTCTCTTGCTCCTGGAGGTTGTTGGCAATCCTTGACACCCTCTGACTCACAGCTGCATCACTCGTCTCCGCCTCTGTCATCATGTGGCATTTGTCTCTCCTTTTGTTATAAAGACACTAGTGAAATTGGGTTAAGGGTCCTCCCTAATCCAGTATGTCCCCATCTTAACTTGATTATATCCACAAAGGCTCTAGTTTCGTATAAGGTCATGTTCACAAGTACCACTGGCGTTAAGTGGTATTAACACTTCATCATATCATTTTGAGGGACACGATTTAACCCATAGCACCTTCTAAGAGGGTCCCTGAGACCCTGACAGTGTCATACTGAGGACAGGGGCTCTGGTCAGAGGAAGACAAGGACAAAGGGGTAGCTTTGCACCTTGGGAAGCAGGAGTTGGGTTAGGAAGGCGAGGGAGTGACCATTACCCCCAAACCATTTCAGCTCTGGGGTCTGAGTCCCATTGCAGGAGGAATGATTAGAACTGTCAGCCCCAAAGCTAGAATAAAGCTGCCCCTTCTGTCTTAGAAAAGTCATTATACAGAGGTGGTGACCTCATCTAAGACCTTGGCCTGAGTATTCCTGGTGGGGTTTCTTGGGATGACTTTGGGGTACAATAATGAGACTACTCCTGGGACTGAGGTCCCCTGGGCGGCTCCCCACTCATTCATTAATCAAACATTCCAATACCGGGAGCTGCCACTAGCCTGGGAGATAGCCTTATGGAGTGAGACTCGACCACTCCAGTGACTTCTGCTAACTAGTGAAAACTCATGAGTGTGTATGTGTGGGGGGTGTGTGTGTGTGTGGTGTGTATGTGTGTGTGTGTGGTGTGTATATATGTGTGTGTCTAACAGAATACCTAATAGGGAGGCCTGATTTTGATTATGGGTCCAAGAAACTTAAGCAGAGACCTAAGGGATTAAGAAAGAAGCAGGCAGGTAGGGAAGGGAAGGTTGGACAAAGTGCTCCGGGGTGTGTGTGCTTAGTCATGTCCAGCTCTTTATGACCCCATGGACTGTAGCCCACCAGGCTCCTCTGTCCATGGGATTCACCAGGCAAGAATACTGGAATGGGATGCCAAGCTTTCCTCCAGGGGATCTTCCCAACCCAGGGATGGAACCCAAATCTCCCAAATTGCAGGCGGATTCTTTACCATCTTAAACACCAGGGTGAGGTGAGGAAAGGTCATTTGAGATGGGGCTGCATCCATTATGGAATCTCTAGGTAGGTGACAAAGGCCTGAAGAAGTTGTCATGTGATAGGTGAGCCTGAGAGTGTGACCAGGGACCCAGCAACAAGAGTTACTCCAGAGAGAGGGACTCTGTCCTGCTTTGAGCCAGGTCACTGTCCGAGGAGGGCGGAAACGCTGAGTGGGGACTGGTGCTTTGTCCCTCAACCCTGTTCCCTTCCTTTCACGCTGACAAGTCTGGAGATCTGCCTACTCAGGACCCAGAGCTCCTGGCTGCCCTGAAATCAGAGAGGCTGCTGTGGCTGGCAGAAAGCTGGGGGGCTGGGCGGGCCGAGGCAGAAGGGGACCTGGGATAACCAGGAGGCCGATTCACTGGGGAAGGGAGGGCTTCGAGATACCCCTCCCACCAAGACCTCCCGGGAAAAGTAGCTTGGATCCCTTGAGCCCACAGATCTACTGCCCTGGCCAGGGTCCGCACAGAGTCTGCGTGGGGCTGAATCTGTAAAATCCCTGAAGTTGAAAGGGACAGCAAGGGCAGGGGTTGCACAGTGGGCTTGAGAGGTGGGACTGTGACCCTCCCTGGGGGGCTATGTGATCACTGAGTTCCACGTGACCTGGTTATCCCAACTCCATGAAGGGGCTGAGGACTTGGGCCAGAGACTAGAATTGAGCTGGTGGGAAATCACAGAGCCTCCTGGGAGGGGAAGGGGAGTTGGAGGGGTGTGTGGGGGGCAAGAAGATTCAGTGGGGGCTGAACCATCACACAGGGCTGTGGGAGGCCCTGGATTCTGCTGGCTTAGAGGGCTTGGGGATGCCTACACACTGAGAGAGGGGCATGGCTCTGTACCACTCACCCTGGAACCTGGGGGTCAGGAAGGTTCCCATTCTCCTTGACCATAAGCAGTACAATGGAGTCAGGTTTGGATTGCACCTGGGCTTTGCTGCTTAGATGCTGTGTGACCTGGGGCACAGGCTTATTTAACTTATATGCAGAGTACATCATGAGAAATCCTGGGCTGGATGAACACAACCTGGAATCAAGATTGCCAGGAGAAATATTAATAACCTCAGATATGCAGATGATACCACCCTTATGGCAAAAAGCAAGGAAGAACTAAAGAGCCTCTTGATGAAAGTGAAAGAGGAGAGTGAAAAAGTTGGCTTAAAGCTCAACATTCAGAAAACTAAGATCATGGCATCTGGTCCCATCACTTCATAGCAAATAGAAGGGGAAACAGTGGAAACAGTGACAGATTTTATTTTGGGGGGCTCCAAAATCACTGCAGATGGTGACTGCATAGCCATGAAATTAAAAGATGCTTTCTCCTTGGAAGAAAAGTTATGGCCAACCTAGACAGCATATTAGAAAGCAGAGATATTACTTTGCCAACAAAGCTCTGTCTAGTCAAAGCTATGGTTTTTCCAGGAGTCATGTATGGAGAGTTGGACTATAAAGAAAGCTGAGGGCCAAAGAATTGATGCTTTTGAATTGTGGTGTTGGAGAAGACTCTTGAGAGTTCCTTGGACTGCAAGGAGATCCAACCAGTCCATCCTAAAGGAAATCATTCCTGACTATTCATTGGAAGGACTGATGCCAAAGCTGAAGCTCCAATCCTTTGGCCACCTGATGTGAAGAGCTGACTCATTTGAAAAGACCCTGATGCTAGGGAAGACTGAAGGCCAAAGGAGAAGGGGACGACAGAGTGAGATGGTTGGATGGCGTCACTGACTCAATGGACGTGAGACTGAGTAAACTCCAGGAGTTGGTGATGGACAGGGAGGCCTGGCGTGCTGCATTCCATGGGGTTTCAAAGAGTTGGACAGGACTGAGTGACTGAAATGGACTGAAATGGACTGAACTAACATGTCAAGGGTTGTGTCTGAAGCCCTAGAGCCTGCATCAGCGGCCTTGAGGGAAAGGAGGAGGTTGGTGTGAAGATGTTGAGGGTGAGAGGCAAAAATCTTATATGTCACCTCCCGATCCCAAGGACTCACATCTGAGCCATGGAGAGACGGTGTCCAGGCAGGAGCTGAAGGAACATTTTCACTGGGGATGCTGGTGACTCAAGCCATTGTCTGAGTTTCTATAGGCTCGGAGAGGCACTTCTCCCCCACGTCTGCATGAACCCTGCATGGCATTTGCTCATTAAGGCCTCTGGGGAAGCAGTTTCGTTGACATCAGGGCAGCCCCTTGGTAGAGACACAAATTGGATCAGGGTAGTGCAGGAGAGTGCTGTGGGTGACCTCACACATAAAGCCCCCACCCTTAGGGACCCCAGAGCTGCCAGTGTGCTTGTGCAGGGGTGGGAGGGGGTATGCAGGGAAATGCAGGCAGATCCAAGGAGTCCCTGAGATGGTGCCCCCCTTGACCTCTTCAGATTGAACTCAGGATATCTGGCCACTCCAGGGTCCCACAAAGCCAGTCCCAAGCCAGGCCTTGTTCTCATTGGCTCCAAGCTCAGAGGATGGAACTTAGGGTGGAGGTGACATCCTGTGGATGCCCAGGCCATGCTGAGTTCATAGATAACTTCACGACTTCTGGCATATCCAGGTCCTCCCTACAGGATTATTTTCTTAGTACATATTACAAGTTGACCTTTTTTCTTTCTTCTCTTAAATTATTTTAAGAGAAAAATTCACCTCTCTATGGGAGACACTCTGATCATAAAGGATACCATGCTTGACCCTGGACACACGACCAGCTGTGTGACGGGGGGCCAGTCCCAACCACTCTGTGCCTCAGCTTCCTTGTTTCTTCATCAAGACTGATAACCTTGGTAGCCCATAGGGTTTTCTGAGGTTCAGTGGGTTAAGATATGCAAAGCTCAGAACAATACCAGACCCACTGTAAGTGCTGTCTGTATCTAAGCTACATTATTATCATTGCTGTTAAGTGGAAAGCCAGCATTACTTGCTATGAATGGAGGCAGCTGTAAAAATAAATATAATGAAAATGTAACAGAATTATTAAATTCCAGCTAGTTCCTGCAACGTGCAGAGGGCTTGTAGCCTGGGCCCTGCAGTCTCTGTTCATAAAATGGTAATTTGTGGTGTTGGAGAGGCGGTCCACAAGCCAGGACCAGACTGACTGACTTCTGAACAGTTAAAAGGGAAACCTCTTCCCTGCCAAAAATGCAGGGAGTCTTACTGCCTACCAGTGGCCCACATGCTGCCCTGGGAGGCATCATGGCAGCAGTCAGGGCTGGGCAAGCAGGACAGACAGACACTTCAAACTGGGCTCAGTTCCAGGGTTTTGCTGTTTGCCAGCTGTGTGGCCTGGGCAGGTTTCTCCACCTCCCTGAGCCTTAAGCAGCTTGCCTGAAAGGAAGGCAAACCAAGCGCCCATCCTAGGGATGCTGGAGCAGCCGTGAGATGAAGAGCCGCAGGGCTTCCCTTGGTCCCGGCCAAACTCCCAGGCTCTGTGTCACCTTCAGTGGGTCAGAGAGGACTCAGGACCGCTTCCAGGTGGGAGGCAAGCCGGGAGGGCAGCATTTGAGGGTGTCATTTGCAGACACCCGTGGGTCAGGTTCCATCTCCACAGACAGCTCTGGGTTCACCTACGATTCTGCTGTTTTCAAAGCCTGAGAAAGCCGGTGGAGGGAGTCAGGACGCCGCGGTGGCCTCTGTTCTCCGCCGTCACTGAGGGGCCACGCGGGCACCCGTGGAAGCTGCCTAATGAGCGGCTGGGGTGGCAGACGTGGCCTGGGCACTGCCACGCTCACTGAGCAGAGCAGTGAGACGTGACCAGGAGGATCGCGGGGCCTGCCCAGGCTGCCCAGCGCACTCTCCTTGCCAATTTGCTGGCAACCCTGTGCCCGGCTCTTAACCCCAATGCCTCAGACTCTCCATCACTAAAGTGAGGGGAGGCCCTGTCACCTTCAGACCTCAGGAGGCAGCTCAGGGTGCAAGGAGAGAACCTGGGTTCACGGGCTGGCTCTCCTGGGGTTTGCCTTGTGACCTTGGGCGAGTCCTGTGTCACTCTGGGTCCCAGTTTACATGTTTGTTCCCAGGAGTTGGTCTGGCTGATCCCCACAACCTCAGCCTTTGGGGGTCTGGGATTCTGTGGACTGCAGACAGAAAACAGTGAGGCCAAAGCTGAGCAGAGGGGAATTCCTGCCTGGAAGGTGCCTCTAAGCCGCCTTCCTGCATGGTCTAGGGGGCCCTGGGCTGGGCAGAGAAGAGGAGACAAGTGTCTAGATGGCTGGATTTTGGTGTCGATCATGCCTAGTGTGAATCCTGGCGCCACATTAAGCCTTGTGAGGCCCTGGGCACGTGTCTCCTCCATCCTGAGCATCAGTCTTCTCATCGGTAGCATGGGGAAGATGGTGGTGTATGTGGATGTGACATCACAGCGAGCAGAGGGGAAGGAAAGAACTGGGCACAGAGTCTGGCTCCCAGAGGTTGAGGAAGTGACGGATGATAATAATAGTAGTGTTGATTATGGTTGTGCTTTGTTGGCGGTCTTGTTGCTGTTGTGCAGATTCAGAACCAGGGGCTGGCCGGATCACACAAAGGTGGGGAGCTGGGGCAGGCCTGGGCTCTGGGAGCAGAAGGGTTAAGTCTCCATGGAAACAGGCATGCATTATTTACGTGGCCTAATGAATAAAACATTTATGTGGTAGGCTAATAAATTCCCTCACACAAAGCAAAGTAAGCTATGATTTAAACATCGGCCTCTGCTGGCTGGCTGAGTTATGGAGCCTGCTCAGGGGGACCCTCTTGGTTTTACACCGCCATCCCCTGCAGGGAGGGGAGCGGCGGAGGAGGGCGGAGCGGGAGACCCTCCCTAGGAAGTGGCTCTCTGGGCCCTCTGGACCTCTGGCCTGAACCTGCTGCTGCCCCTTACTATGGTGCCCCAGGGGACTTTCCCTAGGGCCACGGAGGGGGGATTGGGTGGCAGGTGGGGCTGGTCCCTGCCCTGGTACTCGACCTTGTGGGGAGAGGTGACCAGGGGTGGGGGCAGCTTGCTAGGACCTCCTGGAGGTTGTGGCTTTTCTGGGGTTTGAAGGGCTTGGAGATGTGGGTTGGGTGACAAGCAGGCACACACGGAGGCTTGCGGTCTTGGCTGGTCCTCCTGGGAATGGGGCCCATCTGCCCAGCATGGGGGAGCTGGCAAAGCTCGGGGGCTGAGGTGCCGGGAGGCTGGGGGAACATGAACAACACAGAGTGGGGCGGGGGGAGTCAGTGGTAAAGCCCATGTCTGGGGAGCTGGACCACCAGCCTGCCCCCACCCCCGCCTTGGCCTCTGCCGATGTTTCATCTCCCCGGGGTCTTATCTCACTGTGCATGTCCTCCTTCATTCGTTGGCTGTTTCTGCCCATCTGTCTGTCTGTCTCTTTCCCTTTTCCTTCCTCTGCATTTCTGTCTCTTTCTCCGACTCTATTTTTTTTTCTCCTATTTCTGTCTCTCTATGTCTCTTTTCTCTGTCTCCCTCTTTGTGTCTCTGTCTCTGCCTCTGCATTTGTCTTGCTCAGGTTCTCTCTCCATCTCTGGCTCTTTACATCTCTGTCTCTTTCTGGGGAATCTCACATGGCGGAGAGAGGGTCCCGTGTGCTTGGATCGGGATGTGTGAAGCCCCATGTGGTTGTGAAGGAGGGGCCTCCCGGGCTCTGAGCATTTGCCTAGGGAACCCTGGGGAAGCGGGCTTGGGGTCCACCCCCACACCAACACACTGGAGAGTCCACTGGGCCCCCTTGGCCGGGAGGCCTTCTCAGCTTTGTCTTCAGGCAAGTAGAAGCCACCGAGTGGAGACCTTCGCTGGGGAGCCTGAGAAAGGGGTGCTGACACTTTGAGCAAGCTCGTTGCATTGGATTAGGGCCTCCTGGCTGCTCCCTGGGAAACGGTCCTTGGCAGTGGCGCTGATAGAACCACACGCTTGGGGCGGCCCTCTCTTCTCCTGCCACTTCAGCGTCCCGCCACCCCTGGGGCAGGTCTCTGACCACTTGGGGCTGCTCCCTAGGGCTCCCACCACCCCAGCTGCATGGCTGCTCAGGCCTCCTCTTTCCCCCTGCTCTGGTCACCCTGCTACATAACCAATGACCTCAAAACAGAGGGGTGTAAAATAGTAAACTCTTTTATGATGTTCATGGTTCTGCAGATCGGGAGCTCAGGCAGACACTCATGCGTCAGGCAGGGCACGGAGGAAGCGACCCTCCTCTGGCCCCTGTGTCCGGGGCTGGAGATGCTGGAATGGTTTGGCCGGGACCGCACGTCGGAGGCCTCACACCATCTCTGCACGGCATCTATGGGGGCTGGAGGCCCAGGTGGTTGCCCTACGCACATGGTGGGCACCTGAGCTGGGACGGCCGGACAGGCAGCTGGGCCAGCGTGGCTGTCTGTTGCTCTTTGGGCTTTCTTAGAAGATGGTCATCTCAGGGTACGTAGTGCACCTTCCTGCGTGGTGCTAGCTTCCCACAGTGAGCATTTCGTTGGAACGTACCTGTCCTCTGAAGTCTAGGCCTGGACCTGGCTGAACATCACCTCTGCCAGTTTCTGCTGGTTGCAGTTGTCACAGATCAACCCAGGTTCAAGGTGGGGGGGGGGGTGTTGGGCGCTGGCTCTTGCTGGGAGAGTGCAGGTCTAGCCAGGGAAGGACTTGGTGACAGCATCTCAGAGACAAGGGACCACACCCTCCTCAGCGTCGTGGTAGAAGGGAAAGCCTGCTGTCTTCACCCCAGGCTAGGTCAGGGCATGAGCTTCCAGGCCACAGGCTTTAGGGTTCAAATCCAAGTCCTGACCCTCACTAGCCTTTTTGGGGGATTACAAAGCAATAAGGATGTGGCTTCCACTGACGGAGCACCCACCACATAGGAGGTGGCTTTCCATGCTCCCTGTCCCCACTAGAGACCCCAGGGCAGTGCCTGCCCTGTGAAGCTCTGGCAGCTGCAGCATCGGAGGATGCCATGTGCTAGAGTGGGGATGCCAGAGGTCGTGGGCAGAGGGGCAGCATAGGAGACCTGCAGGGGATACCTCCCTTGTTTAGAGGGAGCAAGAAGGTGGAAGCCTCGAGAGGACTGGCTCTCACACTTGTGGGACACCCTGGGGGTTGAGGGGCTCACTAGTGAGACAGGCAAGCCAAGAGGTCAGGACCACGGACGCTGGAACCAGGGTGCCCGGTTCTGGCGCCACCATTTCTTAGCTGTGTGGTCTTAGACAAATTATCTCTCAGTTCTGCCCCTCGTTTCCTCTTCTGCAAAGTGGGGGTATTAAGAATACCTGCCTCATGGGGCTGCTGTGGGAATCAAGTTAGTTGATAACTATAAAGTGCCCCTTGAGTGGCTGTAGCAAGCAATGCATGTGCGTTCTATTACTCTGGTGAGTGCTTGTTTGTGTGTGTGTGTGTGTGCGCGCGCGCGCACGCGCGTGTGTACGTGTGTGTGTGTGTGCTGGGTGGGGGGCACCCTGCAATGGCAGGTGAGTGCTTAGTGTCAGTCTAACATTTGTCTTGGGGGCCGTATTTGTCCTCATACTGGTGGTACCTGGGCTGTTTGGGACATCTTTTAACTCACCAGTTCTGCCAGGGAGTTTCTTTCATCCCCATTTTTGGTTGTTGTTTAGTGGCTAAGTTGTGTCTGACTCTTTGAGACCCCATGGACTGTAGCCTGCTAGGCTCCTCTGTCCATGGGATTTCCCAGGCAAGAATACTGGAGAAGGTTATCGTTTCCTCCTCCAGGGGATTGAACCGACATCTCCTGCATTGGCAGGTGGATTCTTTACCATTGAGCCACCTGGGAAGCCCTATCCCCATTTTATAGATGAGGAAAGTGAGGCTCTGGGAGCTGAAATGACTTGCTGAAGAGAACCTACATATGTATCCAGTTGGTAGCATGATCACAGAAAGAGAAGCAATCTCAAGTGACTTTAAAATATGGGATTTTGGCTGTATATTTTTTGTATTAAAATTGATTTCAGTAATCACATTGTTGGTAAAGTGTTAGTCCTGTCATTCTGAGGCCATTGTGTGCATATAGTAAGATAAAGCAAGTGAAGAATTATGTCAATGTCTGAGGAGTAGAAATTTTTGCATGGGAGAAAGGAAAGCAGATGTAAGATGTATGAAGTTAAAGACCTTGCAGTCCTGAATTTGAATTGGAAGTGATAAAAAAATTCAGGATGCATTTTATCTAGAAATTAAAAACAAAAAAACCATGTTTCCTTGCTTCCCTGGTGGCTGAGTGGTCAAGAATCCACCTGCCAATGCAGGAGACATGGTTCGATCCCTGATCTGGGAAGATCCCACATGCAGCAGAACAACCAAGCCCGTGTACCACAACTGTTGAACCTGTGCTTGGAGCCCTGGAGCCTCAGCTACTGAACCTGTGTGCCCTGAGCCCATGTTCTGCAACCAGAGAAGCCACTGCGATGAGAATCCTGTGCATTACAACTGGAAAGTAGCCCCGCTCACCACAGCTGGAGAAGACCCAGCACAGCCAAAAATAAAGAAATAAATAAAACTGGTTTAAAAATTCTCTTTAAAAAAACTCCACATTGTCGATCTCTGCCCCCTGAAAAGAATTGAAAATGGCGTACAACTGAGTAGCTATGAACATTCCTAGTACTAAGAGTATGGTCTCCAAATGCCAGTTTCCCTTAAAAGAAAGCAGCATTTATTGGATAAATGATTGATCCCAGGACTAGTGTAAGAATTGTACAAGATGAGAATGGACTAGTTTGTCTTTCCAGAAAGCAAAGGCATATCAAACGCTCCTAAGATTATTCAAAAGGACTTCAAAGCAAACCTGGAAAAGGCACCCATGGCCATTAATCGGTCAGTTTGAATACAAATAAGGATAATAGCTGCAATGGGCTGAAACACAAAAAATACGTTTAAGTCCATCAGTTCATGATGACTTTTAAGAAACCAACTCATATTAATAGGTCACTTTTGGAAGAAGTTAGCATTATTTTGGAAAGTGGTAAATAAAGGACAGAATCAAGTATTCATCTTGCCATTAATATAGTATTTCCTCAGGTGACCAGTTAATTGATGAAAGGAAATTCTTCTTTATAGAAGCTGCCCAGATAATAAGTGGAGAAGGAGTAATAAACTAGAATGTCATTATTTTGTAACCTCTAAGAAAATAATGGATCTAGGCAACGAGTTTCAATAGCTGCAAACACTTTCAAAAGGAAAGAAAAGATAACCAGGTATATATATATATATATAGTAGCAACACCACTCATAAAGTAGTGCTACCAAAAAATAAAATCTAATCAATATTGTAAAGTAATTAACCTCCAATTAAAATAAATTTATATTTAAAAAATCTAATCAAGCCTCCAGAGCAACTACCAACTGATAGGAAATGTAGGGAGCGATGGAACACGCTGCATGAGACTATGGGGATGTAATCAGCAAAGTCCAGACCAGTGGGGTATTCTATAGGACAAATGATCTGGTTTCTTCAATGAAGCATTAGAAAGAAAAGAAAGAATAGAGCAGAAGCTACAAACTGAAAGCAACCAAAGAGATGTGTCCATCAGTTCAAATACACAGTCTTTGCGTGCATGCTCAGTTGCTAGTCATGTCCAACTCTTTGTGGCCCCATGGACTATAGCCCGCCAGGCTCCTCTGTCCATGGAATTTCCCAGGCAAGAATACTGGAGGGGGTTGCCATTTCCTACTCCAAGGGGTCTTCCTGACCCAGGGATCGAACCCACAGCTTCTGCACTGGCAGGTGGATTCTGTACCGTGGAGCCACTAGGGAAGCCTCCATATATTAGTTTATAATTCAAGCAAACTGTATGAAAAATGTATAAGGCAATTTGATGAATATAAACTCTGATTAGATTTCATCATGGTGAAAATTATTATTAATTTTTAGGTGTGATAATAGTATTTGGTCATTACGAAGTTTTGTAGAAATACAACCGAAAGAACAAATGAGTTGATAGCTTGTCTGGTATTTGATTCAAACTTAACTAGGAGTCAAGAGTGGGAATTATAGATGAAATAAGACTGTCCATAAGTTGAGAATTGTTGCAGCTGGGGATGATTATGCTGTTTACTTTAGTGTAATTTTGTGCAGTAACATTTGCTATGTTAAAAATGGAAAAGTGGATTTTTCTATAATGAACTTGAGTTAAAATTTTTTTTAAGTTTTAAACTGAACAAGTAATTCCCAGTTCTCTCTCTCTCAACCTGGGAAGCTGCATTCAGAATGCCAAGGCCACCCCAATCTGACTTCTAAATTTTGTGTGAAAAACCTTCATACATTTCCAAACATCTTCATTTATTCTTTCCTTTACTGACCACTCACCCAGGTGGACACCGCCTGCTGAGATACTTGCTAATAGATGTGCTGGACTTCCAAGAGTGAGGGGCTCCTGTGAAAATCAGTACATTTAATGAGTAGTTACTTGATGCCAGGCACCTTGCTGAGCACTGGCTGTGCATTTTATCCTTACTACCATCTGTGCTTACTAAAAAGATTTATATCAACAGCCATTCTTGTAACTGATAGACCATTCTGCCCCAGGCATGGAGCAGGGCGCTTGGATATCCACTGGTGTGTGTTGGGGAGACTTCTCAGCCAAAAAGGCAGTGGGTGTTGAGTGGTGAATGTGGTCAGCCATGGGAGCCACAGGGTCACTGCCCAGGCCCTGGGAGGTGGGGAGGTTAGGAGTCAGGAAATGCAGCTGGCCTGGAATCCAGACAGGGGCAACTGGCAAGAACCAGGAATCTTCAGTGGGGTCTGTGGACCCAGAAACTCCATTGCCTGAAAGGCTATGGTCAGGAGAGGATGAATATGGTTATCAGATGACTTCTATCGCAGGAGCCAGGCTGCTATGTAAAAGGAGTAGCCAGGGGTGTGTATGCAGAGCTAGAGGAGAGAAGGCAGATCCAGGACTCCGCCCAGTGGCTGGGAGCTACAGGCTTAGGCTAGGCTGAAGTCTCATCACCAGCCTCCCAGGTCCTAAAGTTCAGGACGTGATTTGGACCCAGGCTGCTTCTGGTTTCAGATCTGCATCTCAGTTTCCTCCGTCCCAGCCTCATCATTCTAGATGTGGGCAGTGCTGGGCTCAGAAGGCAAACATTTAGAGGGATGGAATGAGTTTAAGGGAAATGATTATGTTTAACCACATATTAAATGGAGGAAACAAAGAAATGGTTAAATATTAAGAATGTTTTGTCCTTAAGACCAAGGTACTTAATGTATGGATGAGAGAGTTGGACTGTGAAGAAAGCTGAGTGCTGAAGAATTGATGCTTTTGAACTGTGGTGTTGGAGAAGACTCTTGAGAGTCCCTTGGACTGCAAGGAGATCCAACCAGTCCATCCTAAAGGAGATCAGTCCTGGGTGTTCATTGGAAGGACTGGTGTTGAAGCTGAAACTCTAATACTTTGGCCACCTCATGCAGAGTTGACTCATTGGAAAAGACCCTGATGCTGGGAGGGATTGGGGGCAGGAGGAGAAGGGGATGGCAGAGGATGAGATGGCTGGATGGCATCACCCCGACTCGATGCACATGAGTTTGTGTGAACTCCAGGAGTTGGTGATGGACAGGGAGGCCTGGCGTGCTGCGATTCATGGGGTCACAAAGAGTCAGACACGACTGAGTGACTGAACTGAACTGAACTTAACAGACATTCTAGTGATTGTGTCCTGGGGTCCACCTCTCAGGCCAGGGCTCAGTTTCTAGGCACCCTCAACTTTCTTCTCACGGACCCCAACCCTTGCTTTGCTTTCTACTTTTAAACCCACTCTCTTCCCTCTGTCCCTTGGGTCTCTGTTCAAGAAATGACTTGTCTTACCTCCAGGTGTCCCTTTCTTGGCTGCTCCTAAAAGAATCGTCTAGACTCTTAAAAAAAATTTTTATTGCATATAGTGGATTTACAATATTGCATTACTTTCTGCTGTACAGCAAAGTGAATTAGTTACACATATACATATATCCACAGAGAGGCTGTTTGTTTTAAAATATATTTATTTATTTAAATTGGAGGCTAATTACTTTACAATACTATAGTGGTTTCTGCTATACATTGACATGAATCAGCCATGGGTGTACATGTGTCCCCCATCCTGAACCCCCCTCCCACCTCCCTCCCCATCCCACCCCTCAGGGTCATCCCAGGGCACTGGCCCTGAGCACCCTGTCTCATGCATCGAACCTGGATTAGTGATCTGTTTCACATATGATAATATACACGTTTCAATGCTTTTCTCTCAAATCATCCCACCCTCGCTTTCTCCCACAGAGTCCAAAAGTCTATTCTTTACATCTGTGGAGAGAGGCTGTTTTAATCCTAAAGGTTTTATTGCTTATCTTTGTGGAGACCTTAAGTTTCCAGAATCCTGTAGAACCTTCTGTACCTTCTGTTTGTGGTTTCTGGGTCCTTTTCTGGGGCAATCCCCAGACTCCTGCTCACCTCTGGTATCCCCCAGTGGAGGGGTTTAGCAAACCACCCCACCCCCCACATCCCCACCCCAAACCTTTCTCAGTGTACACATGGCTCCTTTCCTCTGCTTGACATGTCAGTAAATTGTCCCACACAGAGCATGGTGCTCATAGGGTTACTGGGGTGAGGCTGGGCCAGCGAGCCCCAATCCCAGCTCCTGTGCCCACGGCCCAGAAACGTACTGTGACTTTGTCTGCAAAGACGGCGATTCCTCCCATCTCTGCATGCATGTGCCTTCTTCCCATCAAGAGCTGGACACTGTTTCTCCATCCCTTGAGGCTGAGCTGCCTGACTTGACCAACAGACGAGGGCAGAAGGGGAGAGGCCTCACAGCATCCATGTAATCTAAGAGAAGAGCCAGCTGCTGTGGAAGTAAGTGAAGGTTACCCCGCTGGGGAATGAGCCCTCGTGTGGAATTCAAACTGAGACTGTGAGTAGAGAGGCCCAGCTGTTCCAGCCAGCCCCCAGCCAGCGCCCAGACATGGGGGCCACCACCCCAGCCGAGGCACCAGCTGTGTGAGGGAGGCCATCTTGGATATTCCCACCCCAGCCTCACCATCCTAGCCAACACCATGTGGAGCAGGGACGAGACCTCCCTGCAGACCCCCGCCCTAATTCCTCAGTTCAGTTCAGTCGCTCAGTCATGTCTGAGTCTTTGCGACTCCATGGACTGTGCATGCCAGGCCTCCCTGTCCATCAACAACTCCTGGAGTTTACTCAAACTCACATCCATTGCATCAGTGATGCCATCCAACCACCTAATCCTCTGTTGCCCCCTTCTCCTCCTGCCTTCAATCTTTCCCAGCATCAGGGTCTTTTCCAATGAGTCAGTTCTTCATATCAGGTGGCCAAAGTATTGGAGCTTCAGCTTCAGCATCAGTCCTTCCAGTGAATTTTCAGGACTGATTTCCTTTAGGATGGACTGGTTGGATCTCCTTGCAGTCCAAGGGACTCTCAAGAGTCTTCTCCAACACCACAGTTCAGAAGCATCAGTTCCTCAGTGCTCAGCTTTTTTTATAGTCCAACTGTTGCATCCATACATGATTACTGGAAAAACCATTGCCTTGACTAGACAGACCTTTGTTGGCAAAGTAATGTCTCTGCTTTTGAATATACTGTGTAGGTTTGTCATAGCTTTCTTCAAAGGAGTAAGTATCTTTTAATTTCATGGATGCAGTGATTTTGGCGCCAAAAAGAATAAAGTCTCTCACTGTTTTCTCTGTTTCCCCATCTATTTCCCATGAAGTGATGGGACCAGATGCCATGATCTTCGTTTTCCGAATGTTGAGCTTTAAGCCAACTTTTTCACTCTCCTCTTTCACTTTCCTCTTCCCTTTCTGCCAGAAGGGTGGTGTCAACTGCATATTGGTTATTGATATTTCTCCCAGCAATCTTGATTCCAGCTTGGGCTTCCTCCAGCCCAGCGTTTCTCATGATGTACTCTGCATAGAAGTTAAATAAGCAGGGTGACAATATACAGCCTTGACTTACTCCTTTCTCGATTTGGAACCAGTCTGTTGTTCCATGTCCAGTTCTAACTGTTGCTTCTTGACCTGCATACAGCTTTCTCAGGAGGCAGGTAAGGCGGTCTGGTTTTCTCATCTCTTTCAGAATTTTCCACAGTTTTTTTCTGATCCATACAGTCAAAAGCTTTGGTGTAGTCAATAAAGCAGAAGTAGAAGTTTTTCTGGAATTCTCTTGCTTTTTCAATGATGGAGTGGATGTTGGCAATTTGATTTCTGGTTCCTCTGCCTTTCCTAAAACCAGCTTGAACATCTGGAAGCTCACAGTTCACGTACTATTGAAGCCTGGCTTGGAGAATTTTGAGCATCACTTTGCTAGCGTGTGAGATGAGTGCCACTGTGCTGTAGTTTAATTCCTCACCCACCTAGCATCATGAGAAATGAGCTGGTGGTTGCTTTAAGCTACCAAGTATTGGGTGGTTTGGTATGTCATCATAGGCGATCCAGATACAGGTATTTTATGCTCTGTCTCCAGGCCTCTTGAGGTCATAAGCAGTTGAGATCAGAGGTCAGCTGGCCAGCATTTGGGGCCCTGAGGGAGGCAGATGGCCATCAGGCTTTCTGGAAATGTGTATCTAAGCAGAGCCTGGCCTTTAGTGACAGACAGACTCAACTTCCCAGCTCTGCCACTTACCTGCTGTCTGGCCTTGGGCCTCACTGCATTTCCTCCCTCATCTGAAAACATGGATAATAATTGCATACAGTTGAATTTGAGCAAACTCTGGGAGATGGTGAAAGACAGGGAAGCCTGGTGTGCTGCAGATCATGGAGTCACAAAGAGTTGGACACGACTTAGCGACAGAAAAACAACAACAAATTATATATATCTCTTAGAGCTGCACTCTCCAATAGAGCTTTTGGATAATGGTAGAAATGTACTATTTTTATGCTTTCAAATTCAGTAGCCACTACCCACATGAGGCTATTGGACATTTGAAATGCGATGAGCCCAATCAACAGGTTCTGTAAACATGAAATACACAGATTTGTATGAACAAAGGATGTGAAATGGCCTCATCAATACTTTGAATATTAATTACACATTGAAACAGTTTATGTATTATTTGGGTTAAAAAACATTATTCAAATTAATTTCCCCTATTTTTATTTAAAAAATTATGTATGTGGTTCACATTATATTAGGTTAGCCAATATTGGGTTTTTGTTTGGGTTTTTCTGCATAATCTTATGGAAAAACCCAAATAAACTCTTTGGCCAATCCAATATTTTATTAGGCTTCCCTGGTGGCTCAGAGGTAGATAGTCTGCCTGCCATGCAGGAGATGCAGGTTCATTCCCGGGATTAGGAAGATTCCATGGAGAAGGAAATGGCAACACACTCCAGGATTCTTGCCTGGGAAATCCCATGGACAGAGGAGCCTGGCAGGTTACAGTCCATGGGGTTGCAAAGTCAGACATGACTGAGCAGCTAAACACCACCACCAACAGATATTAGACAGAGCTGATGTAGCGTCTTCAGAAAATTAAATGTGTATAAAGTGCTTATAGCACCTGGCACATGAAAGACCTTAGGTGAATGGTATCTATTATTTTTGTAAATGTCCTATAGGACAGAGCACAGCTGCTGGCAGGACAGTGGCTGGGTGCCTACAGCATGGACCCCACTTTATGGGGCAGAAGAAAGGAACTCACATTCAGTTAAGCAACTATGTGCTGCTGACTAGGAGGGGTTTTACTTGGGCCAGCCATTCATTTAATGACTTGTGGGAGGAGATATTATTCTTCCCATTGGGCAGATGGGAAAACCGAGGCTTGGAAAGGCGATGTGACTTGCCCAGCTGGTTTTGTGGCAGGGCAGGAGTTCTTGGCCCTGGGGACTGGGGTTCCGCCCCAGGACCTCTCCTCGCCCTGGAGACGATGCAGACCTGGCATACGCCTCCTGTCTCTGCTTCCTCTTGTCCTCCCCAGATCCTGCCACCGCTCCCTCTCCTCTCTGAAGTCCAGGGCCCCCAGCCTGTCTCCTGCCTCCTTGCCTCCCTCCCTATCCAGACTTCCAAAGGAACTAATTTATTTCTCCAAGTATAAATGGACTCTTTCCCACAAAGACACCACATATGCCATTTCATTCGTTATTTGTTAACTTCATCAAACAAAGTACAATTCTCTGGCACTAATGTCAATCTCCACAGCTCATTGGGTTTTTTAAAATAGTAGAAACACAGCCCTCATCTCCCAGCCACGATGAGGGAGGCAGCCTGCGCTCCAGCCAGCGAGAAGAACCCTTTACTTCTCACCCCAGAAAGAGCCATAAAACACGCTCAGCGCCAGAGCACGCACCCATTTGACAAAGACAATTTGATTTGTCCGCGGCTTCTAAAATATTCATCCCACTTTGATGGACTATCGTTTTATAAATATAGATTATCATTAACCGACACCAGCGGTGCGCTGCTGGCCGACCCAGTGCCATGCCACTGGTTCGGGATGAAGACGTCCAATAAAAAAAATCATTATCTCTGTCTGCAAACCCTGATCTGCATCGTCTGCCTCATTTGCAGTGCAGGGGTCAGTAACTCACGCTAACTGCCTCTGTTGGTGCATTTCACGGCCTGGCCACCCCTGCTGGGGAGATTGGCAGGATGCTTCTCAAGTTCGGACCTGGGGAAGGAAATGAGGTGACTGGGGGAAGGAGAGAAACGATCCCATCGAGAAGGCTGTGTTTCTGGAGAGATGGTGGAGTGGAGTGGGCACCTGCTATGAAGTTTTGGAGCATGTCAGACCCAGCTCCACTACTTACTGGCTTTGAGACCTTGAGCAAGTGAGTTAAACTCTCTGGGTCTCGGCTTTCTCATAGGTAAAATGGGAACCGCAGTCATATCTCTCTGTGAGATACTTGAGCACACAGTTAGTGTCAGCGATGATGGCAATGGTGGTGGTTCTTTTTGACAGCCTTGGGCCCTTAAGCAAATTGCTTGACTTTCCTGATCCCTAGGTTCCCCACCTATACAACAGTCTCAATAATACTGACATCCAGTGGTTCTGAAGATCCAATGAACTGACACATCCAAAGAGCTCGGGGCATTAGATACGCACCCAAGGCACCCAGGAGGGCCATTTTGTTTAAGCTCAGTGGAAGCAGGACAGTGAGAACAGTGAAGGAATCATCCCAGAGAGTCACTTCCCTTGTTCCATGAGGACTCAGGATGCATAGCAGGTGAGCCCAGAGCAAAAGGTGGCTCAAGATGTCACGCTGAGATGCATTCAGATCTGTTCTACAAGGATCTCTTTTCTGATCCCCTCCTCCTGAGATTCTGGGTCTTGTGGGACCTGAAAAAGAGATGGGGGTGGGGTAGCTGAGTTCACTAGACTATGTTGCCAGGCAATGAAATTCAAGGTGGAATTAAAGATTTGCCTGGCCCTGGAAACAAAGCCTAGTCTGTAGCGTTTCCTCTTAGGTTTAGGCTTTTGAAAGAAATATACAACCAGGTATGGGGGGAAAAAAGCAATTGCAGAGAACTCTCCAATAGAATGTAGCCCGAGGGAGAAGAGAATTAGCTTGGAAAGTGTGGAGTTGAGAGCAGAGAGCAAACCTCTCTTCATCCTGAGCAGGAATGGAATGAGAAAGGGTGAAATAAACTCTCAGATTTAAGCTGTAACCGGGGATAGATGAGGCGGATGGCCTGGAACATTCCAAGCGGTCTCAGTGCTGAATTCCTTGCTGATCTGGAAGCAGGCAGGCAAGCTGTGTGTTGAGGCTGCTGCCGGTGGGAAGACAGCCTGGGGCACTCAGCCCCAAAGTTTATTTAAGTGAAAAAAACCCACCCGGAGACAAGAAGAAGTGTTACACCACTGTCAAGTTGTAGACGTCGCCATCAAGCAAAAAAAATTACATCCCATCCTGACGAGCGACTAATCAAGGCATGGCAAACGGTCCTGCAATAAATTACTCCAGCACGAAATAAACCACACAAACAGACCGATGATAATAAATGTAAATTATTTCTCTGAAGAAATTTTCTTGGTATATGAGTAATACGAACCATCAGGAAGGCGTCTTCCTTAACATTAATTACAGAAAATGACAAGTGAGCTGATGACTGGGAAGGCTCATTATCTGAGAACATATTCACAACTTTGCAATTTGCGCGAGATGTACTCCGGCTAAATTAATCTCCCTTCTTTGCATGAGCCTCTTCTAATTTTCATGTTATTAACAGGTTTGCAGTATCAGTCAGTGCTTGTCACTCTAATCAGGTTTCAGCATGTTCGCAAAAGCGAAGCGTCATTTATAAGGATAAGCCCTCATAATGGTGCTTGCTTTCATGTGGAGAATTCTACAAGGCTGCTTTTAATAAGGTACTTTAATCATCTCCTTTGCTCAACTTTTGGCCCCACTGTTCCTTTATGAAGAGTCATTAAAAGACTTTGAAGTTCATCAAGGAGGAAAAATTCATGACATTGTTCTGGGGAGGTTGGGGATGGTTCTGCAAGGAAGCCTGGAAGGAGTCAGGGGTGAGAGGGTTCCCTTGGCCCAAAGCCTGGTTTTGGTGACTAGAGGCTACGTGGGCCCATTGTCTGCACCATTCCATTCAACCCCCTGCAGGGTTACGGCTGAACCAAGACTCCTCTGATCAAGTTCACAGAGCGAATTTCAGGATAGATGGCGAGAGAGGCTCAAGGTCTAGAGAAAGGGCCAGCCAGGTCAGCACATCGGACAGCTCCCAACACTTGGCCATCCCTAAGGAAAGCTGGGAGGGTTCTGAGGGTTTTACTTTGCTTTGGAAATTACTGACTCTTGGGGGTCAGATTGACGTCTCTGAATCCAGTCATTCTCACTTTTTCATGGGTTTTTAGTTTAGAGGAGACCGTAAGTTTTCTATCCCACCTGGAGTATCCATCCATAGGATGCTTTGAAACTTAATGGGCTGATAGACCACATTAATTGGTGAATGAGAGAGTGAGTGAGTGAGTGAATGTGTGTGTGTGTGTGTATACAATTCCTCTTTTTGCTGCATGGCTCAGAGGTGCAAGACAGGGCTCACCCTGGAATCAAGGCTCAGGTATACCTCTTGTCCCTGCTAAATTTCTCCGGCGGTCCATGAAAATGTCCTTACATGTTTCCATCACCAGAGATGCATGACTGTTAGTTTGCCTCCAGTGATCCTTGGTGGCCCCTGACGAGCCTTTTGAGCTCTCTCTTGTCATAGAGAATCCTTCTTGCTGAGGCAGCTCCTCTCATAGTGGACAGAGAACTAGACTGAGAGGCAAAGTCCTAGTCCTACCTTAGCTACTTTCTCGTTCTGTGACCTTGAACAAGTCATGCTTTTCTGGCACCATCCACATAACTTTTACAGGTATTTTTCAGCTGAGGCCTTTGAGATGGTATTTATTTTCCATCTTCTGGGGAATGGTAGAGATGGTGGCCCTGTGTCTTGAGGTGGCAACCTGATCAGAGCTCACAAAAGAATAGTCTTCCTGTTCCCTGAAGTGTATTTCTCTCCCTGTAGGTGTGGGATGTTCATGGGGGTGGCAGCAATATAGGGGCTCCATGCTGGCAGCGGGTAATGTCAGCAGAATCTTTTCCTCTGATAACAGTGATTGCTGTTCTTGGAGATCTGCTCTCTGAGGCACAGGAGTGGGTCCCCAGAGCCATACTGATGCTAATTTGGACCACCCTCTGGCCATAGTTGGCTAGACCACAGCTCAGCAGGTCAGAGTCTTCCCCTTTGTGACTCTGAATCAGATTAACAGTAAGTCTGATAGTGTTGGAGGATGACTGGGTCTACACTGTGGGTGACAGTTATCTTCTCCCATATAACCTGGAGATGGAGCAAGACTGATGGGCAGACTGGGAGAAGGAAGAAGCAGAGATAGGAGGCAGAGAAAGCCCAGCTCCCAGTTTCAGGTCCTCTCGGAAACCTTTGGGTTCTATGAGATATCCTATCCTAACACTGTATCTCCTTTTCCTACTTAAGCTCTCACTTTATGCTTCTGTTACTTTCAACCAAAAAGACCCAACAAGTACAGCTTCCTTGAATGTGGGAGTCACTTGCTTGAGCAAGACCTCATAGGCAGCACCAAGCAGGGTGGAGCTGTTGACTTGGCCAGGGAGGACTGACAGCTGTGCCGGCTCTTGGTACAGAACAGAGGACAAAGACCTCGCTGGGTCTGAGAGGTGGAATGCCCAGTGTGTAGGGGCTTGTTTTGGAGGATATGGCATGCAGCAGATGGAGGCGCCCTAGGGGACAGGCAGCAAGAGCAAGGAACTTCAGCAGTGGATGAGTTTAATTTAGGACCAGAAAGCTAATCTTTGGAAACTTGTTTTTGTTTTTCAGGTTCTTTGCCACCTGTATTTATTTTTTAGTCATTATGCCTCCAACTCTCTTTAGAGGTGCCTGGCTCAGCTCTGCTCTGGGGGACTAGAAGGAGGGGTGGGATCTCACAAGACCAGAGTATTAGGGGAAGGACAACCCCAGTGATGGTGGTAATGGACTTAGCAGAGGATCCTGAGAACAGAGCTGGGACATTTGGTTCGGCACCCATCCCAACCAAGTGAGTCCCATTGGTCCATCTCCATCTATGCCTGGAAGGCTTCTATGCATCAGTGAATCTCTCTCTCCCAACTCAACCAACAGACTTAAAGCTTTTAGGGTTCATTCAAATAAGCAGAAGGATAGGGTATCTGGGTTCAACTTAGTAACAATGGATCACCTCCAAGGTCAGATGGTCAAACTGCGTATAGTGTGACGAATCCACTTGTACTGTCTTCAGAGGTGGCAGCGGTGCCTTCAGAGTGGGTGACCACTGTGGATGAGGAACCCTGGGAGCAGAGCCCAAGCCCGTTCTGCAGCTAGGATCCCCTCGATGGAGCTGGGGCAGTGTAGGATTGAAGAGAGAGAGGGTAGCAGGCTGGGGTGAGGCACTGCCCCTCTTTAACCCACACTGCAGACCTGATTAGGACTCATAGAGGCCCTGAGGACCCTCCTGAGGGAGGGTGCATACAAGAAAAAAAAATAAAAGCAATACTAAACTGTAAGACTAGTGTAACAAGTCCAACTGAGCTCTGATTTTTCCCATGATGGTTTATTTATTTTCTTTTATTAAAAATTCTTTTATTTTCCTCCCTCTTATTGTAAAGTATTGCTCCTTTGGTGGACCTCTAAGCTTGAACTTACCATGCCCATGAGGTGACCCAGTGCTTCTCACCTACCCAGAGGCCTCCCTGGAGCACGGGGTCCCCTGTGGGTCTGGGGGTGTCCCAGGAGGGTGTCACTCATGTGTGTGTCTGTGTCCACACGTGCTCATAGACTTGTGTATCTGTGTGTGCCAGGAAACCCGGTGTGGTAGCCTGGGGAGGCACCAGGGGCTCTCCCTAAGGTGGAATTCTCTGTCTGCCTCTGCTGATGCTAGGAGGGAGGCCTTGCGGGGTGGGGACTGGAGCACAGCTGGGCAGCCGCAGTTGGACAGCCAAGATGCTCAGCAACATGAGTGCTTCGTCACTCTGTCACGTTCGACTCTTGCGACCCCATGGACCCATGGGCTGTAGCCCACCAGGCTCCTCTGTCCATGGGATCTCCCAGGCAGGAATACTGGAGTGGGTTGCCATTTCCTTCTCCAGACTCAGCAACATGGTCTGACCCAACAGACAAACAGGCAGGAGACATGGGGGCCAGGCTTTCTCTCAGCCCCCTTCTGGGGACCCCTGTGCTATCAGGTCAGGGTTTAGAGGGGCAGGTCCTCTCAAAGGAGTTGGCTGACCTGACTGGGAGGGGCCTGGGCAGACAACAGGGATGATTTTCCAGTCTCCTCACCAACCCCCAGGACCCTTTGTTCACCTGTCCGGCCCCTGATCAGCCGGTCACATGTGGGAAAGAGACGTGAAAACTAGTCCTAGGGGCTCTGAAACCAAGTGATGGAGAGCAACCACCAGGCCAGACTGGGCAGCACTGACCCCTGCAAAGTGGTCCCCTGCAGGGGAGAAGTTCTTCTAATGATGTTGCCAATACCCGGAGCACGTGTAAGGCCTCAGGAAGCACCATCCCAGAGCTCAGACACGTGGGACCACAGCATCTCACAGATCTCAGCATCATCTGGTTCACAACTCACTGTCCAAATAGAGTGACTGAGGCCTGGCAGGGGCAGTGAGTTGCCCTGGGCTGGGCACTGAGTTGGAGGCATTCTCATCTGGACTTCTGGTCTCCGTGTTCTGTGGGCTTCTCCCTCGTTTGGCCTTATTTTTCAGTGTGTAAGTGCTTTCCTTTCAAGGCTGTGCTTATCTGAATTTTGCAAATAGTGGGCTGTCACTTGGAAGCAGTCGTGGGGATCAAGCAGGACGTGGTACCCAGCCTCCGAGACGGCCCCCAGGAACCTCTGTCTCCTGGTATTCACTGCGCTGGGTAGTGCTCGCCCACACTGGAATCAGTCTGTGTGACCAGTAGATTATGGTGGAAACGATGGTTTGCCGTGTCCAAGAGCAGGCTGTGAAAGACTGTGGCTTCCATCTTGGTTTCTCTCTCTTGTCACCTGCTGTGGGAGAAGCCAGCTGTCACGTCACAAGGACATTTAGGCGGCATACAGAGCGGCCCATCGGAAAGGAACTGAGGCAAACACGGGAGCCTCCAGCTCTGTCGGTGGACCGCAGCCCAGCCAGCAGTCTGACCCCGAGCCTCAATCACCCAGCTGAGCCATGCCCGGACAGCCTCAGAAACAGCGATAACAAATGTTTAGTGTTTTAAGTCACTACGTTTTAGAGTCTCTTGTTACACAGTGATAGATAACTAATGTAATGTTTTGTTGTTAGCAAAATGGGGCTGGAAAGTTTGATCAGCCTCAGAGTCTCCAGATTTGGGGGAAGGAAGGCAAAATTCGAAAGGATTCAGAAATGCCACAGATTGAAGGACAGGTTTGCTCCGTTCTGGTCAAGAGGATTTGTGGGGCCAGACTGTGAGTCTTGTCCTAGGCTGGATCACGGGACACAGAGACATGACAAGTTCTTACTATGTGTTGGCAAAATGACAGGAAAACAAACGCATTGTCTTCAGCATGGAGAAATTGTCCCTCTGGGTGGTCAAGGAAGGAAACTGGTGGTTTCCGTGTCCTCTGTCCATTGCATGTCCATCACTTCATTTACTCTCTTCCAATGCTAGAGGGTCACCATTACTATCCTCACTATTTAGTTGGAGCCCAAGGATCAGGAGTTTGAGTCAGGAATTTGAATCATGAGGGCCGCTGGAAGGGTATTGAGCTGGGTTTTGGAAAGATGACTCCAACCATCTGGTAAAGGAAGGGCCAGAGGAAAATGGCAAGAAGTGGGGACTCTTTCCACCCAGGAGAATAGCCCTGAGCATCGAGCTTAGGCAGGCCCGTGGGGATGATGAGGGGTGAAGCTAGGAAGGCAACATGGCTGGAGCGGCCCTGGGGGGCAGGGGAGCGGTGGCTCTTAGCCCCTGATGTGCGGATAGGGGACACAGTGGTGGTGCTTTTCACTTAAGCTGGGATTCCCCCAAAAGACGTTCTGTTGAGATTGAATTTTAGGTGCCTATGGGATGTCCAGGTGATATGGTATTTATTGACCCAGATGGAGTTCAGAGGAAAAAATCTGGATTAGGTCCTCAACTTGGGAATGTTAAAGAAAAAAGAGACAGAGGTCATGGGAGTGGTTACAATTGCCCAGAATGTATGTGATGTCAGGAGAGAAGCCAGCCAGGCCTGGAAGAACTCTTACATTAAAGAGATGAGCAGAGTAAGGAGTGTCCCTTTGCTGGGGGCATGCAAGAAGAAGTTGCACGGCTAAACGTCAGAATTCCAGGCGGTGAACTGGGTTAGACATCCGTCAGTGTTCCTTCTGGCTCTGAGCTGTAGAGCAGGATAGGAAGGAGGCCAAAGCCAGCAAACAGACCTCAGCTCCTGGGCCCACAGGGGGTCCCAGACAGGGCTTCGGCAGGAAAGGAGCAGGGTCATGCCCACCCTGGGGAGGCATAAGGTGTCTCAGACACTCCCCTATTCCCTTGCCCCTTCCTTCCATGTTGAGTGGAATAGCAGTCCCTAGCACATACCATGGGAAACCTCGGAAAAAAGACAAGCAGATCAGAACTCTGGCTAATTCTTGCTCATGTCTGAGCATGGTGATCCAGACTGTGCCTGGGCATAGGAGGGCCTGGCTGCCTGGCGAGACAGAGAAGCGTATATGTACTTGATGGGTAGGGGTCTTCAGGAGGATCCACCTAGCTGCCTTCCTCAGACCGCTTTTACCCACATGTTGGGAAGAAGCACCGCCATTCCTAGTATCCTGGTATGTTTGCAGTGGTGGGGGCCCCTCTGCCCCAGACCCAAAGCCTTCCTCTCCCCCCCGGGGGCCATCGCAGGCTTCCTGAAGGGTGGGGAGCCCTTCTCCTGTAGGGTGGGGTGGGGCACCCTGCCACAGGAGGCCTGCCAGCCTCTTTCCCCCTCTTCCCCAGTGAAGTTCGCCTGCAAAAATAATGTCAGTGCGCTTTTCAGCGCTGACAGAAATCCCACCGATAATTGGGAAGAACGGAAAATGCAAACGTTAAAATCTGCCGTGTCATGGGTTCACTTTTCTGATTGCCTGATAAACGCACCGTCCACCGACAGATGCTGTATTATTAACACTTGATTAAAAATCACTTCAGGTTTGAACCAGCCCGTTGAGAAGGGAGCTTCTTGACAAGACTTGTGGTTTGTGATTGACAATTAGTAATATTCGGTGTGTCACAACATAGATAGTGTGACTTATTGGTGCCAGTGTAACGCAACACATTTCATCTGAGCTTCTCAGATTGGTACATAGGAATAAGAAAGAAAGGATGGAGTTCCATTCAGCCGACTTTGATTACCAACAAAAGGGAGTTTGTACATACCTGTTTCGGCATGCCCTACCTGGATTTCCATCAATCAGCCAGACGGCTGGGACCCCCTCTTCTCTTTGGGAAGGAGACCCTCAACAGAGTTGGATCTCATTATGCAACGCTCCACTTCTCTATCAGCAGCCAAATCCTTTCTGTCTGGAAATATGAAAGCTTTTCGCTCTGACGCTGCCTCCGCACTGCCAAATTACCAGCCTGCTCCTCTTAAAACAAAGGGCTTCTCATTTTTTAAAAAGAAAACGATCGTAACTTGATTGACATGCTACATCCTTTTCCTTCAACTATTTTTCTATCTTGGTGTCAGCGGGAGTTGGATTCAGGGGCCAATTTTTCTTTTTTTTGTTTCAGTTCTAATTCAATCCCTTTTAAGTGCTTTTAAGAACAGTGCAATTCAAGGTCTTTCCTTTTTTGGGGGTCTGACCTGGATATCGTTTTTAGTTTCCTTCTCTGCTAAGATTATCCAGGCAGAGAATGGTTGTTTGCATTAGTGAAAGGTGATGAATTTAATGCTATTAATCTCTGCAAACTTTGGGAGAAGTG
Source organism: Redunca redunca (assembly GCA_006410935.1). Lineage (NCBI taxonomy): Eukaryota > Metazoa > Chordata > Mammalia > Artiodactyla > Bovidae > Redunca > Redunca redunca. The sequence goes on along the minus strand of SJYQ01000576.1, from coordinate 189,921 downwards.
GCCTCAGATGTGATTTAAATGCCTTGCAGAACTGTATTCCTTGTAATAGAGAAGTGAACCTTAGCACGGGGATCATGTTAACTCACCACGCTGCGTGAACTGGCTTCTCAGAACTTACCACCATCAAAATAACGCTCTTTTCTTTTGTTCATTCACCTATCTTTCTGCTGTCTGCTCCTCCTGTCTCCCAGAACCCCTCAAGAATGCATGAGAATGGAGACCATGTCTCTTTGGTTCACTGCTGTATCCCCAGTGCTAGAACTTTCTGGCATGCGGGAAGCTCTTAAACATTTGTGGGATGAATGAATGAATTCATTAATAATGGGGTCCTGGGCAGTCTGGGGGTCAGAACCTAGACCTGGCTTCCATACGAGGAATACTCTCTTGGAGAGGCAAGTAGTCAGCTCTTGGAGGTGCAAAGGGGCTCACATTTCTGTCCTCACCCAGACCTGAGGACTAGGCTTTTCCAGCTCTGGTTTCCCAACCACCCCATCCCCAGGGAAACTCTCCAGGGATCAGGCTTTCTGATGGCAAGAGATGCAGCTTCTCTGCAGGGGTGAAGACCAGTGAACGAGGCCAGGCGCTGCCGGAAGTGACAAAACAAAGATGTCATGACTGGCTGGCAGGGTGCTGGCCATTGCTCTGTCCCCACAGGACACCAATCCAGCCCTGGCTTGGTCCAGGATGAACCTGTTCATCTGTTCAATTACACACTCATTCAGCCCATCAACGGATGTTTCCTGATCTCTAACAGCTGTGTAAAGTAATGTTCAAAATCCTCCAAGCCAGGCTTTAGCAATACGTGAACCGTGAACTTCCTGATATTCAAGCTGGTTTTAGATAGGGCAGAGGAACCAGAGAACAAATTGCCAACATCTGCTGGATCATTGAAATAGCAAGAGAGTTCCAGAAAAACATCTATTTCTGCTTTATTGACTATGCCAAAGCCTTTGATTGTGTGGATCACAATAAACTGTGGAAAATTCTTCAAGAGATGGGAATACCAGACCACCTGACCTGCCTCTTAAGAAATCTGTATGCAGGTCAGGAAGCAACAGTTAGAACTGGACATGGAACAACAGACTGGTTCCAAATAGGAAAAGGAGTACGTCAAAGCTGTGTATTGTCACCCTGCTTATTTAATTTATATGCAGAGTACATCATGAGAAACACTGGGCTGGAAGAAACACAAGCTGGAATCAAGATTGCTGGAAGAAATATCAATAACCTCAGATATGCAGATGACACCACCCTTATGGCAGAAAGTGAAGAGGAACTAAAAAGCCTCTTGATGAAAGTGAAAGAGGAGAGCGAAAAAGTTGGCTTAAAGCTCAACATTCAGAAAACGAAGATCATGGCATCTGGTCCCATCACTCCATGGGAAATAGATGGGGAAACGTTGGAAACAGTGTCAGACTTTATTTTTTGGGGCTCCCAAATCACTGCAGATGGTGACTACAGCCATGAAATTAAAAGACACTTACTCCTTGGAAGAAAAGTTATGACCAACCTAGATAGCATATTCAAAAGCAGAGACATTACTTTGCCAACTAAGGTCCGTCTAGTCAAGGCTATGGTTTTTCCAGTAGTCATGTATGGATGTGAGAGTTGGACTGTGAAGAAGGCTGAGCGCCGAAGAGTTGATGCGTTTGAACTGTGGTGTTGGAGAAGACTCTTGAGAGTCCCTTGGACTGCAAGGAGATCCAACCAGTCCATTCTGAAGGAGATCAGCCCTGGGATTTCTTTGGAGGGAATTATGCTGAAGCTGAAACTCCACTACTTTGGCCATCTCATGCGAAGAGTTGATTCATTGGAAAAGACTCTGATGCTGGGAGGGATTGGGGGCAGGAGAAGAAGGGGACGACAGAGGATGAGATGGCTAGGTGGCATCACTGACTTGATGGACGTGAGTGTGAGTGAACTCCAGAAGTTGGTGATGGACTGGGAGGCCTGGCGTGCTGCGATTCATGGGGTTGCAAAGAGTCGGACACGACTGAGCAACTGAACTGGACAGCTGTGTGAAGCGGCACAGAGCTAGGAGCTGGTTACCCCCATTCTCCCCTGGTGTCTCTGCTCTCAGGCCTGGACATAGCCTTACCTTTGCTGGCTGGACACATGGAGCTGATCTTAGGCCCGCTTTCAGGGACTCATCACCGGCTCCATCCACTGTCCATCTCTGAAGTCAGGACACCCCAACTGAGGTCTCAGATCCACCCTAGCCAGCTTTGACTCATTCTGGGTACCCCATTCCCCAAAGAAGAATCAGATCAGGGCATCTCCTGGAGCTGATAAGGAAAAGGGCTTACAATCATGGGTTAGGATTACACAGGAATCTGTCTCCCCAATGCTTGGGGACCTCCTGGGGTGCAGGGGCCATGCCAGAGCTGTATCGTGTCCTCAGCCCACAGAGCAAGACTAAACAGGGGAAGCATATGGGCTGGGCAGTGGCTCCAGCAAACGCCAAGGTTAAATTGAAGCTTTGTCATTTACTAGTTGGAGAAGGCAACGGCACCCCGACTCCAGTACTCTTGCCTGGAAAATCCCATGGACGGAGGAGCCTGGTAGTCTGCAGTCGATGGGGTCACTAAGAGTCGGGCACGACTGAGCGACTTCACTTTAACTTTTCACTTTCATGCATTGGAGAAGGAAACATCAACTCACCCCAGCGTTCTTGCCTGGAGAATCCCAGGGATGGTGGAGCCTGGTAGGAGGCCGTCTATGGGGTCACACAGAGTCGGACATGACTGATGCGACTTAGCAGCAGCAGCAACAGCGTTCACTAGTTGGGTGCCCTTGGACAAGCAACTAACCTCTTCAAGCTTCCCTTTTTTTCATCTGTGAAATGTAGAGGTTCTAAGGCAAGGGTTCTTAACCCTTTTTATACCATGGACCCCTTCAGCAGTCTGGGGAAGGCTGTGGGTCCCTTCCCAGGACAAGTGTTTCTAAATGCATAAAATCATGCATACAGGATTCCCAAAGAAACTGATTTCTTAAAATACTATGATCAAAATATAAAAACTTGTGATATATCAATACACATGCTTCTTTATGAACACATTAAACAGCAGGGTCTGGTGGCAGTTCTAATCACTGTCCTGATTTCAAGGTGGATGATAAATAGTAAAGGATATTCTGAGAAACTGGCGGCAACTGTGATGTAATGTGAAAACATCTATGGTTTCATCGGGATCAGTAACATGACATTCCTGATGGAAGGAAAGGCTAGATTTCAGCTACAGACGAGTCAGTCCAGGTTTAGGAGCCCTGTTTTGAAGGAAGCAGCAGGAATGGCAACCAGGACAACAGCAGCAACAAGGACAGAAGTGAGGAGGGTGGGGGGCTGTGGGGCTGGGGTGGGCCTGACATGCAGCTGTGGGGGCGCAGGCCCTGGGTTCTCAGTGTGAGTCCTGCATCTGATTGTAGCACAAATTTCTTGCAAAAGGCGGGCAGTGTTCGCACATAATGGTTTCACCGCAGTTTAACACCGCCATACAGTATGTTCCCTACATACAGACCTTCAAGTTGTGAACTTTCCAAGATGCGAATGTGCATGCCAATCCCTGTGTGCCAGCTATTGTACTGTGCTTTTCAAGGTACGGTACTGTCAGATTAAAAATGTTTGGTTTTTGGGCTTCTTTTCTTATGTATGTATTGTGTGAAAACTATTATAAGCCTATTACAGTACAGTCCTATCAAGCTGATTGTGTTAGCTGGGGACCTAGGCTGACTTTGTTGGACTTATGAACAAGCTGGATTTAGGAATGTGCTCTTGGAATGGAACCTGTTCGTATTTAGGGGACTTAGGTACAGTGGTTGACCCAGCTCAGATGTACCAGGGCCCCCTGTGGGCCAAGGCCTGTGCTTTCGTTCTCCATCTCAGTTAACACAATTGCCCCACAAGGTCAGATGAGGAGACGGGGCCTCACCTGCCCAAGGTCACACAGTGGGGGGTGGGGGAGTGTGGAGGTTGATAGCAAACCCAGGTAGGGGTAATTCCAAAGGCCATGTGTTTTAGTTCTTTGGCAGACTTTAAAGCATGTCTCACTATTTAATCTTTAGAAAAGAATCATTTATGAAGTGGAATTCCTGTGCTTTGATTTACTAGTGGTTTTGCCTCCTGGATGAGTGACCTATTCAAATTCTTGGCCTTGATGCATGTCCTTCAGGAAATCTACTAGGATTTGATGTCTTTCTTACAGTTTGTGATGACTCTTTAGTGCATAAAGATATGCTTCCTGAATGGTGACTGTGATTTTGGCATCTTCGTTGGGAAATTCCTTTCCCCTTGCCAAACATAGAAAAATGCTTCACTGATGATGGCTGAATCATTTGTTTCTTTTGTACTAACATCTATTGCTATTAGGATTCATTACAAAATCAGCCAGTATCCACATCATTAGATGGCAAAGAAGGGCTTCTTGAGACAGACATCTTCTCCTCAAATCTAGTTGAACACTAGACCCAGTAAGGGACTTGCAGACCCAGACAGACTCTGGGCTGCCTGACTCCTCCATGTGCTGAGGAATGGGATGGGCCTGACATGCAATTGTAGGGGGCCCAGGCCTGAGTTCTCAGTGTGAGTCCTGCATCTGATTGTAGCGCGGATTTCTTGCAAACTTTCTGGGCCTCTGCATTCTACAGAGCCCCTCTGCTCATGTTGAAGACATACCAGTTTGTGGAGCAGCTTGTGGGGACCACTGGTTTATAACACTATTTCTCTGAACAATAAAGGAAGTAAGTGCAGAAATAAACATTCAAACATAATCAGACTTCTGAGCTAGCTTTCAAGTTTCATACGCTGACTCTGCCATTTATCAGTTGAGTGTCCTCGGACAAATAACTTATCTCCCTGAGCCTCAGTTTTCTCATCTGTAAAATGAATACCAAAGTTTCAAACTCATAGATAAATGAGATCAGGTATTGTTGTTGTCCAGTCGTTCAGTCACGTCCAACTCTTTGCAACCCCAGGAACTCCCTGTCCATCACCAACTCCTCCAGCTTGCTCAAACTCATGTCCACTGAGTTGGTGATGCCATCCAACCACCTTATCCTCTGTAGTCCCCTTCTCCTCCTGCCCTCAATCTTTCTCAGCATCAGGGTCTTTCCCAATGAGTTGGCTCTTCACATCAGGTGGCCAAAGTATTGAAGCTTCAGCTTCAGCATCAGTCCTTCCAATGAATATTCAGGATTGATATCCTTTAGGATTGAATGGTTGGATCTCCTTGCAGTCCAAGGGACTCTCAAGAGTCTTCTCTAGCACCACAATTTGAAAGCATCAGTTCTTTGGTGCTCAGCCTTTTTTATGGTCCAACTCTCATAACCATCCAGGACTACTGGAAAAACCATAGCTTTGACTACATGGACCTTTGTCAGCAAAGTGATATCTTGGCTTTTTAATATACACTGTCTAGGTTTGTCGTAACCTTTCTTCCAAGGATCAAGCATCTTTTAATTTCATGGCTGCAGTCACTGTCCGCAGTGATTTTGGAGCCCAAGAAAATAAAGTCTGTCACTGTTTCTACTTTTTCCCCATCTGTTTGCCGTGAAGCAATGGGATCCGATGCCATGATCTTTGTGTTTTGAATGCTGAGTTTTAAGCCAGCTTTTCCACTCTCCTGATCATGTACATAATGTACTAAACAGTGTCTGGCCCATGGTGAGAGCCAAGTAAATGTTCGCTGCTACTGTTGCCACAATGACTACAACCAAAATTGCCCTATAACATGACAAATATTCAGGTAGAGCATTTGCTCAAAAGGCCTTGGGACTTGGGTAGCTGTAATGACCTCATTCTTTAATGAGGAAAGTTGCCATATGGTCATCAAACTCTTGTAACACCAGGGACTTGGGCCTGATTCTGGAGCAGGTGGGGCCAGGTTGAGGGGAGCTGGTTGGGCTCCTGGATTCATACTGCAATGCCCGGGGTGACCTGGTGAACTCGAAGGGTCCGGACTCGCATGCATTAATTCTCTGGGGCCTGTCTGATGGGTAAGTAGAGGGGGGCACTGCACAGGGAAGCAATGTGGTAGAGTAGAAGGAACAAAGGTGTGAACCCAGATCTGCTGCTTGACAGCTGTGTGATCTCAGAAAGCCCTTCACCTCTCCGGTTAATCATATATACCTTTCAGGAATTTAAAAAAGACGTTATGTATGGCTTGACCAAGGGCCTGGACTCCTCCTGATACTTGGTAGCTATGGCTTTGATTAATGGAATGGCTGCACTTTGGGTCCATGGGGAGTCCATTAGAGCTGAGAGGAGACCCCTAGGAGAGCTGGGGCAGAGCGCTGCTAGATGCGGGGAGAAGGACGAATGTCAGGGGCTTTAGCAAGGGCCTGGGGTTTAGGGCTGGTTCTAGTCTCAGCTGGGGTGAGACTGTGGCTCATTGGGCAGATGGTGACTGGCTCCCCCAGGCCCATCAGATGCCAGGCTTGAGTCCCATCCAGCACCAACATAACAAATAATATTCACTGTCAATGTGATTTGGGACCAGAAATCCAAAGGAAGCAACTCAAATGTATATAAACAGATAACCATTTAGTAAAGTGGCCAGAGACAAGACCTATTTACCCCAGTCAATGCTCTCCTGTGTTCCAGCCATAGTCTGCCAGCAATGGTAATGAAAGAGATGCCATTCCCAGAAGCAATGGAAAAATACTTAGGAATAAACTTAATGAGAAATGCGTGTGACCTATATAAAGACAACTACAAAATTTTATTGGTGAAATAAAAGAAGACCAGAATAAATGGAGATGCATACTATGTTTCTGCATGGGAAGACTGAATATTGTAAAAATGTCAAACCACCTCCATGTTAATCTGCAGATTTAATGCAATACCAAACAATCCTGTGAAAGGAACTTGATGAAATGATTCTAAAATTCATCTGGAAAAACATTGGTCAGAATATCAAAGAATATTCTGTAAAAGGAGAACATTGATGTAGAGCCTTACTGAATGTTAAAACATATAAAGTAGCAATAATTAGAACAGTGAGAATATTGGTGGAAAAAAAGAAATAGATTTAAATNCAATCCCTTTATCTACTATTGCTATTCTGATTTTAATATAAAGAGTTGGAAAGCCATTTAAGAAGGTATTCTCCTAGGTATGATCTCTTTTAAGGAGCTGCTGGTAAATGTTCTCACTAATTCTTTAAATTCCAGTTCACACTTTATTTCCTCCAGCTGGAGTCAAGGGCTTTGTCAACTCAGCCTAAATTTAAAAATAGTTTTATTTTTATTGAGGTAAAACTTCTGGAAAAGTGCACAGTCTTAAGTGTGGAGTCAACAGCACTCATGCCACCACCCATAAGATGCAGAACAGCTCCAGCACCCAGAAGGATCCCTCTGGTTATTAGCCCAACTTTCTTGCTTTCAGCATAAACTAGGTTCGTCTTGCCTGTTCCTGAATGTCACGTAAATGGAATCACACGTGCTACACTCTTTTGTGTCTGGTTTCTATGGCATTACATTGTCTGTGAGCTTGATCCCTACAGCAGTGTGCACTGGTAGTTCATTTTTCATGGCTGTGTACTATTCCAGTGTGTGTGTGCTGATACCATATTTTTGTCCATGCTGCTGGTACAACAGGCTTCCCAGGCAGCTCAGTGGTAAAGAAGCTGCCTGCAGTGCAGGAGACAAGGGTTGGATCCCTGGGTTGGGAGTATCCCCCTGGAGAATGAAATGGCAACCCACTCTAGTATTCTTGCCTGGAGAATCTCATGGACAGCTGAGCCTGGCGGGCTACAGTCCATGGGGTCATAAAACAGTTGGACAGGACTTAATTAAAAAAAAAAACAGTGATACAAAGGTGTAGGGTAATGGAGAGAGGCTTGTATCACCAATGTAGACACCCCCACCCCACACCCTGCAAAACCACAGTGCTTTCCACTCCCGCCTGACAAAGGAAGGAGAGGGGGCCCATTAGTAGGAGAACTTGTGACTTCTCACCTCTGCCCTTTGTTTTGGGAGACCCCTTGTCATGTGGCGTTTAACCATCTTCAGCATTCAGGCTTTAGTGGACATCTGGCCCCCACCAGGCCAAAGCTCAGAACTCCAAAATGGCCCATTCTGACCCCCTTAGTCCTAGAGCCTGGTTTGGGGGAGGGCTGTAACTGGTCCACGGTCCTGGGGGCACCTTTGGCTAACAGATGAAGGGAGGGGGGCCACAGAGAAGGTTTGTGGCAGGGCAAAGCCCTTCCTCCCACCACCTCATCCCCCAAAGCTCCCTTACAGAGAAGGTGCGGGGAAGAGTGGCAGACAGGAACCTCCCCAGGTCGCGGCAAGGGCAGGGATAGTCAGATGTACGCTTCAGAAGGACGGTTCTAGTTGGTGAACAGTGGATTGGACAAAGTTAAATGCAGGGAGACCATTTGCTCATCTGTAAAATGGGGTAATAACGCCGACCTCACGGAGGTGGAGCCAGGTTGGAAGCGCTTTGCTCCTGTTCAGGTGGTGGGTTTCCTGATGGAAGGGTGGGAGGAAGCGGGGAGGCGGGGCCGGCAGGTCCCTGGCCTAGCTCGGCTGTAGGCACCTGCCACGCGCTCTTGATGAAATGGGTGACTAGTGGTTATTTCCAGCTCCACCTTCAGACTTTCCAGTGGATCAGCAAGGCCAGGTAAATTACACAAGGCATAATAACACCTCCCGCGTGGCGTTGTTGAGACAGACCAGCTCATAAAGTAAATATCCTCGTGTAAATCCTCAATAAACAGTAGCCACGGTGGTTTGGGACGATGAAAAGGCTGTGAAGGAGATTCAGGGGTGATGGTGAGGCCGTGTACCCTCTTTTCCAGGCACCAAACACCCCATATTCCATCCCCTGGCAAGACTGTAGGCCCCACCCCCTCGCTCCCTGACTCCTCTCGGTCCCCACCTTCCTCTGCGCTCCCTCCCTCTCATCTGGATCCTGCTTGAGGAATCACAGTTGCCAGGGTCCTGCTGCTTCCATACTTGGCCCCTGACCAGTTCTCCACTCTACAGCCAGAGGCCCTTTGACAGAGTAGAGCAGCGCCCCATCACACTTCTCTCAGGGCTGTCTGATGGCTCTCTACAGCGATTAGAATAAAACCCTCTGACTCCTTCACTCCCGCGCCATGGGATACCTCCTCCTTGTCAATATCACCTCTTACCTGGCTCCCAGCCCCTCTGCTCCATGCATCCTGGTTCCCGTAGCCCAGGTCCCTTCCTGTCTGAGGGCCTTTGCACTTTCTGTTCATGCTCCTGGCAAGTTCTGTCCCCATATCTTTATATGTCTGGCTTAGCTCTTTCAGCTAAAATGGCATTCCTCCCCCCACCCCCCAACTAAGACCTACCCTGAGCAAGCAATCTAAAGTAATGACTCCTTATTGCTTCCCTGGATTCATTTCTTGTAGCACTTAACATCCTCTGGAAAAAAATTGTTTTTGTTCATTTACTTATTTTCTTGCTTTACTGGGTGTTGAAATCCAGCACAAGCTCCATGAGCAAAGGATCTTATCTCCCCAGCAACAGAATAATGTCCAGCAAATAGCAAATACTTAAAAGATAAAATATGATGAAAGAATGAGTGAACAGTGGTGGACAGAACTGTGGTGGGGGCGATGGTACTGGGGAGACACAGTGAAGGTAAGATGAGTATGTACTTATGTTCCTGGTCACTCAGATGTCCTTGTCTGTGGCTAGCTGGTGCCCTTTGCATCTCAAGGTGGCACATTCTGAGAGGAGATTTGGGGCTCACTGCTCTCAGGACTATCTCTGAACATCCCTCAGTCTACAGAACACCCCAGAGCCCCAGCCATGAAGCCCATCCAGCCTTCCTCTTTGCTTAATATTGAGCTTAAACTTTGCATACCTTGTTTAAACACTTTAGTACCTTCGCATCGATTCTACTCCTTACCGAAAATAAAAATATTTTGGTACTGCAAATATTTGACACCACTTGGCATTTTTCAGTGCATTAATTAGCAATTTGCTGGATAAATATTGCTGTGTAAATCAACAATCACTTCCTGATAATTAAAGGCCAAGTCAGATGTTATTGGAAAACCCACCAGTGTGTGCTCCAGCTCTGAGAAACGTTGCCGCTTGCAGCTGTGGCTGGAGCAGAGCAGCCCAAAGAAGGTGTGGGTGATCCTGGGCTGAAAAGTGAAAGTGAAAGTTGCTCAGTTGTGTCCGACTCTTTCCAACCCCATGGACTGTATAGTCCATGGAATTCTCCAGGCCAGAATACTGAAGTGTGTAACCTTTCCCTTCTCCAGGGGATCTTCCCAACTCAGGGATCGAACCCAGGTGTCCTGCATCGCAGGCAGATTCTTTGGCCACCCGTGAATTCTAGCTTTGGTTTCAGGGAGAGAAGAGGGGGAGCTAGAGGTTCTGGCAGTGTCTACAGAGCTGGGATTGTATGCTGAGTCTCTCAGTGCGCCCAAGATGGCTGGGGACAAATGTGAGAAACAGATCTGGGGCAAAGTTTTGTGATAAGAATGAGTCCGTCTAGAGGAGTGGTTACATGCATGAACTTGGGAATCCAGCAGATGTGGAGGAGAGCCCCAGATCAGCCACTTGCTGGCTGTGACCCCAGACGAGGCATGTCTCATCTCTGGGTCTCGGGTCTATCATCTGTCAAATGGGTGTAATAAAAGTCCTGTTTCACACGACTGAGAACAAGTGGATGGAATGCATGAGCACTCAACAGCTCCTGGTGGTTGCCTGCCATTGGTTGTTTTTCCTCTGGGTAGCTTGATCTGAGTCCAGTCTCTCTATGCCCCTGTACCTCTTATCTTGATGCTTTTTCCCAGTACTGCCTACCCAAAGAAGGTGGTAGTGGGTAATTCTTTGCCCATCACTTCTTTGCTCTGCCTCTCTCCAAAATATCTTCTTGGTTGTGAAGCAAAATCCTAATGACCAACTGGGAATCCTCCCTTGGCTTGGCTAGGATGGAAGGAAGGCAGGCAGGGGTGGCCCAGCTGGTGGGGTGCCGTGGGGCCAGGGTTACAAGGAGAAGGGTTCTCTCCCCTTAGCTGTGTGGTCTCAAACCTGAGGAGCCCATTTCATCCACAGGCTGGATGGGAAACTAAGTCCTGTAGGGTTAGGAAGATTGTAAGGAACGTGGACAGTCAGATGGTGAACAAGACAGCGACTGAGACTTTTGTTTGCCTGCTTCCTCCCATCCTCCCATTCCTTCTGAAATGAAGAAGAGTGATGTTTATATGGGGATATAAAAATAGGGGAGCACAGAGGACAGGTTCCCCCCTCCAGGCACACAAAAGAGAGTGACGCTGATGGATTAGAAACTGGCAATATTTCTCCTAATACTTGAGGAATCTGCCTGGGGAAAGGGCTGGTCATCTGTGGGACGCATGGTGCGAGAAGCAGGTGCCCTCTCAGGAGTCATTAGAGTTTCCAGTGATGGTGAACCTGTGCTGTGCTGAGTCACTTCAGTCGTGTCCGACTCTATGCGACCCCATGGACTGTATCCTGCCAGGCTCCTCTGTCCAGGGGATTCTCCAGGCAAGAATACTGGAGTGGGTTGCTGTTTCCTTCTCCAGGGGATCTTCCTGACCCAGGGATTGAAATTTCATCTCTTCCATCTCTTGCATTGAAAGGCAGGCTCTTTACCACTAGGGCTGACTGGGAAGCCCCTGATGATGCACTTACCATGTGCCAGATCCTGGGTCAAGAAAGTCCCACACATAGTGAGCCCTCATCACAGCACAGGGATGAGTTGCTATCATTGAGCTCATTTTGTCCAAGAGGGAACTGAGGCCCAGAGAGTCCGTCCTTTGTTCACAGCAACTCAGCTTCTCAGCCCCTGAACTGGAACTTGAAGCCACACCCTTCCAACCAACCCCTGAGCCCATATAGTCTTAACTACCAGACTAGGTGGCTGCCCTGTGTGTAAGAGATCCCCATCAGAACCCCAAAATCCACCTAAGCACAGGGAGGCGGAGCGTGAAGATGAGGCGGGCTGGGGACCGTAGGTGAGAGCAGTGTCTACGGGTGCCTCGGACAGCGAACTGAGGGGCCAGCCCATAGCTTTCCTCGGAGGCTGGCTCTGAAGACTGGTTTGTGAGCACAGCTGGGTCCTGGTGTGCCTGGCCTCACCAGATAGAGACAGAGGATGCCCCGCCAAGTTGGAGGTGCATCCCTAGCTTCAGAAAGGAGGCTCCCTGGCAGAGTGCTGATGTTGCCATAATGTGCATGCCTTAGTATCTCACTTGTCTTACTCCCCTCAGACAACAAAACCTAGACGTAGCAAACTAAACCCTCAGCAAACCCAAACACTTCCTCATCCGGATCTGGAAGATTAGAACCCTCTCAAGCCTCTCAAGGGATAGAGAAATGCTCACTGCGAAGATGAGCGACCAGAGGGAGCCTGCGGACCGTGTGAAAAGACAGCCATTCATAAGGAAGGAACCCACGCAGATGTATCCCTCTGAGATAAACCTCCTGCCAGGATCAGCAGAAGTTTTTAGAAAACCTCCAGTTTGCGTGCCCAACAAGATTCAAAGGGACGTCGCATATCTGAAAAAAGTATCCTCTGAGACTAGAAAAGATTGTTTCCAGCTAAAAAGTGCAACTGCTGCATTTATAAAGGCAATGAAGGTGGAAAATAGTAGGTTGAATACTGCAGAAAAACACAGGTCATGGTTTAAAGGATGAGTCTCAAAAAAAAAAAAAACTTCCCATAATTCAGAATAAAAGAATAAAGGAATGGGCATGATTAGTGAAAAGACACCTTGGATAAAGATGCTACAGATAGAATAAAATGAGCAATAATCAAAGGAATAATTAAAGCTTCTCTTTGAACATTAGGTAAAACTAATGAAAAGAGACCTATAGGCAGGTGAGATCATTGAATTTCAAGGATTAAAGGGGAAACTCCTATCAATATACAGGCAGGAGAAAAAAAATACCAACTATATTAGTTGTAGAAGAGATCTGATAATATATACGGAGTGCCAAAATAATAATGGCTAGAACAGCATGAAATATTTTTCTTTCACATAATAGTACAAAAGTATGTGATTCAAGGTTAGCATGGGGACTGCTCTATGTGGCTTCCCACTGCACTGAAGTAGAAGAGCATAGACTTCTATTTTGTTGTCCTGTTATTCTCAGGGTGCTAACTTCATCTGCAAGAATCCTTCTTTCCAAACAGCAGAATCAAGTATTAATAAAAATCAGGGCATACTCCTCAACCTCCTTTCAAAATCTCCAGCTAGAGGGGCTGTACATGATACTATTCCCATCCCATTGGCCAGAAGTTTGTCACATGATGGCTTTTAACTGCAAGAGTGGCTGGGAAATGTAGTTTTTATTCTGAGAAGCCATGTGCCTGGCTAAACATTCAGTTCAGTTCAGTCGCTCAGTCGTGTCTGACTCTTTGCGACCCCATGAATTGCAGCACACCAGGCCTCCCTGTTCATCACCATCTCTCAGAGTTCACTCAGACTCACGTCCATCGAGTCCGTGATGCCATCCAGCCATCTCATCCTCTGTCGTCCCCTTCTCCTCCTGCCCTCAATCTCTCGCAGCATCAGAGTCTTTTCCAAGGAATCAACTCTTCTCATGAGGTGGCCAAAGTACTGGCGTTTCAGCTTTAGCATCATTCCTTCCAAAGAAATCCCAGGGTTGATCTCCTTCAGAATGGACTGGTTGGATCTCCTTGCAGTCCAAGGAACTCTCAAGAGTCTTCTCCAACACCACAGTTCAAACGCATCAACTCTTCAGCGCTCAGCCTTCTTCACAGTCCAACTCTCACACCCATACATGACCACTGGAAAAACCATAGCCTTGACTAGATGGACCTTAGTTGGCAAAGTAATGTCTCTGCTTTTGAATATGCTGTCTAGGTTGGTCATAACTTTTCTTCCAAGGAGTAAGCGTCTTTTAATTTCATGGCTGCAGTCACCATCTGCAGTGATTTTGGAGCCCAAAAAAATAAAGTCTGACACTGTTTCCACTGTTTCCCCATCTATTTCCCATGAAATGATGGGACCGGATGCCATGAGCTTCGTTTTCTGAATGTTGAGCTTTAAGCCAACTTTTTCGCTCTCCTCTTTCACTTTCGTCAAGAGGCTTTTTAGCTCTTTTTAGCTAAACATTAGGGTTTTATTATTACCAGAGAAAAGAGAATGGTTATTGGAGAACTCTTACCCCAACACACTAAAACTGGAAATTAAAGATAAAATGAGAAAAAAACACCAAACTCAATGATTCTTTACCACCTAGAAAATTTTTTAAACTCCCTATTAACTAGCACTTGGGCCAAAGAGGAAAATAAGCAGAATCTGTAGAAAACCTAGAAAATAAAGAAATTAACTACCTATCAGAATCTGTGGGAAATAGTTATAGTAATACTCAGAGGAAGAGCCTTCAGTATTGATAATCAATAAACAAGAAAGGTAAAAATGAGAAAATTAAACATCTAATCTAAGAAGTTAGGAAAAGAGCAAGAAGGCAAACCATAGGAAAGCAGGAGTAAGAAACTTATGATGATAAAAGAACTTGTGAGTTAATAAGCAGAAAAATAGAACTCATTTTCTGAGGAAACTAATAAACTGTAGTAAACTGCATCTTAACCTAATTAAGATAAAGGACAAGAAAGCCTAAATACACAAAAAAATGATGAAGGAAAAATAGCCACAGAAAGAAAGGAAAGAATCATAAAACAGCTTTGTTCAACTTTATATAAATATGTTTAAAAACCTGGATGAAATTTTGTAATTTTTTACAAAATGCAAATGACCAAGCTCAAT
>SJYQ01000576.1:141179-167791 GCA_006410935.1 Redunca redunca | reverse complement strand
CAGAGTACACCGTGAGAAACGCTGGACTGGAAGAAGCATAAGCTGGAATCAAGATTGCCGGGAGAAATATCAATAACCTCAGATATGTAGATGACACCACCCTTATGGTAGAAAGTGAAGAAGAACTAAAGAGCTTCTTGATGAAAGTGAAAGAGGAAAGTGAAAAAGTTGGCTTAAAGCTCAGCATTCAGAAAACGAAGATCATGGCATCCGGTCCCATCACTTTGTGGGAAATAGATGGGGAAACAGTGGAAACAGTGTCAGACTTTATTTTGGGGGGCTCCAAAATCATTGCAGATGGTGACTGCAGCCATGAAATTAAAAAATGCTCACTCCTTGGAAGTAAAGTTATGACCAACCTAGATAGCATATTCAAAAGCAGAGACATTACTTTGCCAACAAAGGTCCATCTAGTCAAGGCTATGGTTTTTCCAGTAGTCATGTATGGATGTGAGAGTTGGACTATAAAGAAAGCTGAGCACTAAAAAATTGATGCTTTTGAACTGTGGTGTTGGAGAAGACTCTTGAGAGTCCCTTGGACTGCAAGGAGATCCAACCAGTCCATCTTAAAGGAGATCAGTCTGTTCATTGGAAGGACTGATGTTGAAGCTGAAACTCCAATACTTTGGCCACCTGATGCGAAGAGATGACTCATTTGAAAAGACCCTGATGCCAGGAAAGATTGAGGGCAGGAGGAGAAGGGGACGACAGAGGATGAGATGGTTGGATGACATCACCGACTCAATGGACATGAGTTTGGGTGGACTCCGGTAGTTGATGATGGACAGGGAGGCCTGGTGTGCTGTGGTTCATGGGGTCGCAAAGAGTCAGACACGACTGAGTGACTCAACTGATTGTTTTATTTCCACTTCTAACTGTTGCATCTTGACCTCATTCGGGTCTCAGGAGGCAGATAATGTTGTCTGGTATTCCCATCTTTCTAAGAATTTTCCTGAGTTTATTGTAATCCACCCAGACTTATGAATATAACAGTCTTCTTGTGTGTGCGCACTCAGTCAGGGCCAGCCCTTTGCACCCCTCGTGGACTGTAGCCTGACAGGCTCCTCTGTCCATGGCGTTTTCCAGGTAAGAATACTGGAGTGGGTTGCCATGCCATTCTCCAAGGGATCTTCCCAACCCAGGGATCAAAGCCAGGTCTCCCACATTGCAGGCAGATTCTTTACCATCTGAGCCACCAGGGAAGCCCTTAAAAGTCTTAGGGCAATCATCTCCTGGTTGCTGGCCTCATCTTCCCCAGTAACAGTAAAACCTACATTTAAAAAGTGTGAGGGTAGGCTTGGTTATGCCGAGGTAACAAGTAGAACTCACAGTCTCAGTGGCTTAACCCAGGAAGCTTGTTGTTGGTCTAGGTGACTCCCCAGGGCAGGGTAGTCTGTGGGGTGGCTCATGATCCAGGCTGCCCGAGGCTCTACCTTCCAGGAGCTGCTCATTGGCAGTCACCGTGGAGGGCAGGAAAGTGCTGGAAAGGGTAAAACCTGCACTTAAAGACTTCTTCCCTGGGACTCCCCTGGTAGTCCAGTGGCCAAGGATCTGGGCTCCTAGCTCCGGGGGTCCAGTTTGATCCCTGGTCAGGGAACTAGATCCCGCATAGTGCAGCTAAAGATCTCAGATACTGCAAAGAAGATTGAGGATCCCATACGCCCATAACTATGACCTAACATAGCTAAATAAATATTTTTAAAAATTGTTTTAAAAATTTAGAAAAGCTTCAGCTGAGAAGTAACACACACCCATTGTGTTCACAGCATAAGCACAGAACAAATGATGTCATACGGGGACTGCAAGGGGCAGAGGGATGGAATCCTCCAGAGTGGGCAGAAGGAGAATATAGATGAATGCATGCTAGAAGTCTCTGCCACACCCTCTCTTCTGTGTCACCCCATCAGGAACGGTAGCCCACCCCCGGTGTGGGATGTTTCCCTCTCACATTTACGTGCGCTCAGTTGTGTCTGACTCTTTCTGACCCCCTAGACTGTAGCTCTTCTGTCCATGGAATTTTCCAGGCAAGACTACTGGAGCAGGTTGCTATTTCCTATTCCAGGGATTCTTTTGGACCCAGGGATCAAACACACGTCTCCTGCATTGGCACGTGGATTCTTTACCCCCAAACTGTCCTTGTTGGGAGAAGTCATATCATTTGCTGCGACAGCATTTGGTGGGACTGGCTAGAGCAGGAAATTGGACTTTTTTGAAAGAAACCCTTATTTTATCATCACCCCCAGACAAAGTAGGAGTTTGCCATCATCTAGAACTTAAAAAAATTAAAAATTTTAATAGGAGGGTGAGAAAGAGGAGAGAGACGGGGAGAGAGAGAGAGACAAACAACTCCAATCCCAACCGGGCAGAGACACAAATAGCGACTTTTAATTATATAATCTGCTTTTGATGAATTTATTTCTGACAGTTTTATAGGTTGACGAGAGAGTGCATTTTAGATGCAAAAAAAACCATTATTCATTCTGGGCTCTTTGAGCATAAAAATTGTCAAATGATTTTAATACAGTTTTAAGTTTTATGTTTATTGTCAAGGGAAAAAAAAAGTCCACAGCAATTACCAAGTCACATGCCCCTTAAATCTTTATGTTTCTGACAGCAAGAACAATAAAATATGTTTTTGCCCAAACCTTTTACCGCTCAGATTGACATGGCTTCAGCGACAGCTGCTTTTCTTCCATCTGAGAAAGCTAGCTTAGAACCACTTCCTCGGTGGGGAATAGGGAGGGGGCGTCTCGGCCGCTCTGCAGAACAGCTGTTCCTTTGCAGAAAGGTGTAGACCCCAAGATCTGGGTCCAGAAATGAAAATGGAATGAAGAGTGATCTAGCAGATCTGAAATTTTATACTGGCTGCATGGCACCCTCTTGATTTGCACACCTTGTCTGGTGGTAAACACATTCAGCACTAGTGTGAATGCCTTGGGCAGGTGGGTGAGGCCCTGGCATGCCTACCACATCTGCCAACATAAACCCGCCAAGGAAGCCTGCCATTCAAGTCACTGGAGCCAATCAGGTACTGCATTGAAAGGACCACCCTCCAAGCCAGATATCCCAGTGTGGCCATCCCTTCCTTCTGAGCCCCTAGTAGGCATGTGCTGCCTCTCTGCTTTGTGCCCCATGCCAACCCAGTTGCAGGGTTCAGCTCCTCCATGAGTCCCTAGATAAAAGCACTATCCAACTATAAACAGTATTATTATTCTAGGGAAATGGAATTATTTCCGTTAATGTCATAGACAAACCATCAAGTTGTGCTTTGGATGGTGGCTTAGGCCCCGAAGGTCGTGGAAGTGTTGGTCAAGAACTGTCCACCCCATCACGCGGTGTGATGTGGGGTGAGAGACATTAGCCAAAGGATGCTGTAGTCAGGGCTTGGCCCAAGGCAGATCATCAGGGCCCAGTTTCTTTGGAGGTCTGTTTAAATCTTCAGGGCTGAAGGCTATGGCTGACCTAAGATCCAGCTCCCAAGACTGGCCTAAATTCAAGCTTCACAGGCTTTTAGGTTGGATGGAGTAGAGTATGGAGCAGATCCAGGGCAGCATTTTGTCATGGGGAACTCATCAGGGCAAGCCTATGGAATGGGAGCAGTGTCCAGGAGGAGTGAAGTATGGAGGCTGAAGGGAGAGCCCCAGCCATCCAGAGTCCTCCATGGGGGTCTGGGGAGGAACCTCCTATAGAATTACATCTAGGCAGGCCTGGGAAAGCTGTGACCCCCACAGTGAGTAGGAGAAAAACATCTCAGGGCCTTCCTCTGCCTAGAAAACTCTCAAGCAACCCATTCAACTAACTCCTACTCATCCTTCAGAACTCAGTGTAAAAGTCACTTCTGCAGAGAAGCCCTCCTGAATTCCTCAGTCCTTGTCAGGCTCCAGTGTCACAAGCTGCCATGGCCCCTTGTGCTTCTCATGTGCACACCTGCTCAGTCACTTCAGTCTTGTCTCTTTGTGACGCTATGGGCTCTAGTCTGCCAGGCTCCGCTGTCCATGGGATTCTCCAGAAAAGAATACTGGAGTGGGTTGCCATGCCCTCCTCCAGGGGATCTTCCTGACTCAGGAACTGAACACACATCTGTGTCTCCTGCTCTGCAAGTGGAGTCTTTACTGCTGAGCCAGTGGGGAAGCCCCCTCTGCTTCTTGGTGGCACTTGTAATTTTAGTGAGAATAATCCATGTCGTCGCTGTGATCTTATGTTTCCCTTTCCCTCTGGGTTCTAAACTCTACAGGGACAAGGTCATGGTCTGTTTCATTCATCGCTCTATCCAAAATACTGTGCAGTATCCAGCAGACTACAGATATCATCACATCTTAAATGGACAGATGGATGGATGGACAGGCTTCATTGCTTGTGTTATTTCAACGTGTGCCATTTCCCGTTCCTCTTGCATCCCCAGTTTTCTTCACAAGCAGACATGGCCAGGTGACTGAGTCTGGACAATTGAGTGTGGCTGGAGGCGAGGTAGGTGCCCCTGGAAGCGGAATTCTTCAGGGGCTTATCTGTGCCGGCTTCTGTGTTCCTCTCCCATCTGCTGCCAGGCGTAGAGAATCCCACAGAGAACTCTGAGGCCCTTGGGGACTGCAGAGCTGCAGATGCAAAGGTTCCTGGTTCACTGAATGACTGTTATGTGGAGAGCATGTAGCCCTCCCCATGCCAGTGGTCTTGATCACTTTATCCTGGGAAATATGCTTCTATTGTGTTTGTTACAGCAGTGAGCTGTAACTCCCCCTAACTGATACATCCCCTGTGATGGAGGCCCCAGAGGAGCCAGGTTGGATCCAGTCTCTGCTTTCAGAGTCTCTGTCTGGTTGCCACCCTCCATTAGAATGGGCCAGAGGAGTGTCCAGGGGGAAGAGGGAGGAATTCATTTTCAAGCACTGGTTCCCCAGACACACCCTCTCCTGGGAAGGTGTGAGCAGCTCGAGGACCCAGAGGTTCTGGAGCGAGCCAGCGCTCCTGTATGGAGTGGCCATACAGGAGAGACAGTGGATGGGAGTTGGGACTCTGAAAATAGACAGCTGTGTGTGTCTGTGACCTTGGATGATCACTGTTATTTCTGACAATAAAGCCTGCATCCTAGAGGTATGTGATCATTAAAAGAGCTTGGATGTGAAGCACTTAGTGGAGCACTCTGCACCCAGTAAACACTCCATAAAAGGGAGTTATCATAATAATTATTATTTTCCTCAGGTCTCTGTTGAAGGAAGCCCTGAATTGAAAGCCTTTTGTCTCGTTCCATTTCCAAGCCAGACGGCCCCATTTTTCTCCCAGTTTCTGCAGTTCTTGAGTGCCCCGGTGCCTATTACACAAACCCCAATGCATCTTTGAAGTTAGCAGCTAATTATGTTCCAGGAAGTTATAGATCTGGAGTTTTCCATGTGCCAGAGGCAATTGCCTGCTCCGGCTCTCATTTCTCGGTGCAGCCTTCCAAGGCCTGATTGAGGTTGTAATTGGGAGCCCCCTCCCCCAGCCCCGGAGGCCTTCTGGGGCCATCTCCTAGGCCCTAGGATTCAGGCTACCCCTTCCCTCTCCCACCTCCCAAGCTTTGCCTGCTCTGGGCCTCCCTCTGCAGCTGCTGACAGGCTGGGGGGAGGGTGGGCTGGGAGGTGGAGGGTCAATCTCTGAAGCCCCCTTGCCAGGGAAACCATGAGAACCTCCTCTCTCCGGGGAAGGCACCTCTGGTTCTGTGCGATTATGAGTAATAGTTTCTGCTGCTGAATGACTGAGCGACTCGTGTCTGTTTGAAAGATAAGTGCTTGCCCTCTCTCCACCTCACTGCCTGCCCAACTGCCTCTCTACCCCTGACCTCATCTCCACCCCTCTGCGGCAGCCAGCTGAGCACCCCTGCCAGGGCTCAGCCCCTCCCACCAGGCTGTCCCAGGAGGCAGAGCCAATTCCTCCCTCCAGGGCTGGATCCCCAACACTGGGGCTGGGACAAGGGTGAGGCTAGTGAGGTGCCAAAGCAAAATTTAAGGAGGCACTCACTCTTTGGTGCTGATCATACACTTGCCTGCCCCTGAGAATGGGTGCCTCCTTAACTTAGCTGCCTCACTCTCCTCACCCTGGTCAGGAATTAGAGCCTCCTCCCTATCTCCTTGGGAGATAAACTCCTGGACACAGTCCAGCGAAGACTTTAAGCTCCCTTTTCCTTGCCAGCTTCAGCTGAGCTGTGGGCTGTGTGGGGGCAGGAACCAAGGATGTCCTGCTCACCATCATCTCGCCATCCTTAGCTCCTGGCCTGGCTCACAGCAGGTCTCAATAAACACTGGTGAATAAAAGGAATGAAATGCTCTTGATACCAAGATGAAATTTAGTGAGAGATGATGTCAGAAAGGCACTGAGCTGGCCTCTCAGTGAGCAGTAGGTGCTCTGTAAACTCGAGGGCCATTACCAACACCAGGAGGGCAGCACAAGGGCGAATCTGTGAGCTGGTTCATGAGCTAAAGATCTGGGTGTTTAAGTGGAAGTCAGACTGAGTATGTGCCTAAAGTGTGAGCCACCCTGAGAAGGGAGCTCCCTAATACTCTGCTGTATTAACACCCCATTTCATCTCATTTATTTAATTAACGGTTATTTCTGCACTATGACTATCCCATGCTTGTTTTGACCTTGAATTTTGTTTGCTTCTGAGTGATTTTTGAGACCCCCAGCACAAACTTGTGTAACATTGTGCCAGACACAGTACAGAGCATCTCTGCATAACCTTGGATGTCAGGTCATATTAATAGATGTATAGAGTCTAGAGTAAAGGAGGCTGATCATTTCTGCACCAGCGGGAATTTACCCAGAGTGTTCCCCCAGAGTGTTTCCTGCTCAGGGAGCCCCACTTTAAGAAATATATTGATAATTCTGAGTGGGCTCAGAACCACCCAGGTGCAAAGGGACACCACGTGATGTGGAGAACAGATGAGGGTGGTAGTGACACATTGTCCACGGATGGAAAGGGTCACTGCCTTTCACTGTATGATCTAACTTCTTTCATGAGGGATTAAACATCATGGTGGGTAGCTTCCCAGTTTCTGCCTGGTCCAGGCAGGGACTCAACAGCAAGAACCATCCAGCCATGGAGTGGGCTGCCTGGGTAGGTACTGAGCTCCCTTCCCTGGAGGTGAACAAATCAACATGAGGCAGAAACAACTGTATGGAAGAGATAGGGTTCTGAACTCTTTCAGATGTGAGCCTGGGAGCCTCTCTGAGCTACAGCCACTTCAGTCATCTATCTACCATCCATCCATCCATCCATCCATCCATCCCATAAATAGTTACTGAGCCCCAGCCACATGCAAGATGCCATGTCAAGTGCTGGAGGAAAGTGGTGAGAAGTACAGCCATGGTCCCTGCCCTTGTCAACTGTCCATTCAAAAGGAGGAAAAGTTAGGAAAGAAGGAAAAGTAAAAGCTGATGAGCCTTCTGATAGGAGAAAGACAATCTCCTAGAGGGATCTTCTTTCTCTTTTTTTCAATTTATTTTTCAATTGGAAGAAAATTGCTTTACAAAGTTGTGTTGGCTTTCTGCTGTACAACAACGTGAATCAGCCATAATTATACATATATAATTTCCCTCTTGAGCCTCCCTCTTCTCCCCCTATTCCACCCTCTAGGTCATCACTGAGTGCCAGACTGGGCTCCCTGTGTTATATAGAAGCTTCTCACCAGCTATCTGTTTTACACATAGCAGTGTATATATGTTGATGCTACTTTCTCCATTCGTCCCACTCTTTCCTTCCCCCACTATATTTACAAGTCTGCTCTCTATATCTGCGTTCCCATAGGAGGATTTTATCTGAGCCACTTTGTGGCCTGGGGCTTAGCTCATCTGCTCAGTGATCTGCTAATCCCCTGCAGGACAGTCAGTTCATTGGTAAAGACGTGGACAGGATACGCTGCAACCTGTCCCTGTTCCTTGATTGCCCTGTGGATGCACTGAGACCTGCTGGGAAGACTAGCATCTTCCACGGCACTTGGCACAGGGGAGGAACTCATAAGAAGTTAGGTGATGAAAGAGGTGGAAGGATGGATATTGGGATGGAGAGATGGATGGACTGACAGATGAGCTGGGGCAGAGTGCTGTGGCCTGTCATGGCTGCAGTGGATGGCAGAACCCACCCTCTCCCTGGCCAGGTGTCAGGCGCCTCCGAGGTCTCTGCAGCCTGTTGGTCCAGGGCCTTGGCGACCTGAGCTCAGGACAGCGTTCACAGCACAACCAGCTGCCTCACTGAGCGGACTCTCCCAATTCCCCCCAGTGCTGTCTGCTCACCCCTTTCTAATGGGAGGATCAATCTCTTCTTGGGAGGAGTTGGAATCAATAGAGTTGATTAGTTCTGCTTTCTCTCTGCCATCCATTAGAAGAAGATGGTGCCGCAGAAAGGGCATAGGCCTGGGGTTGGGCAGGCTGAGTGAATCCTGCCTCATCCGAGATACTCTTGGAGCAAATCTCATCCCTGCCCCCACCGCAGGCCTCAGTTTTTTCACCTTGAAAATGGGAGCAATACCACTGCCTCATGGTTTTGCTGTAAGAGTTGGTGGGGATTGGAAGAGCCAGGAAGGTGGGTGCAGCAAAGGCAAGATCATCTTGGGGGAGGCCTGTCAGTTTTGGCAGTGTCTGTTTCTCCATCTGCTGGGAAGGCAGCGAAAGGACCCATGACATCCTGCCCCAAGTTGGTGTCTGTGTACCCATAGAGGGTCAAACTCAGTATTCCAAAACTCAGCTTCAGAGCCTCTGTGAACCTGCCTGGTAGGAACAGGTAGATCTAACTGGTGTATGTGTCAGGGAGACCCTCCACCACCCAGATGTAGTCAGGGACGCTGAGGCCCCACATGTATCTCTGGACACTTGAACCTAAGGACAGCCTGGAGCCCCAGGACACAAACTCAGATAGGGTAACCCCAGGCTCAGTGGCCACGTTCTCAACCTCTTGAGAATTTTAAGATGCAATTTTCTTATTTATTTTAAAACAGATTTACTACCTTTTTTTTTGGATTATTGGGCTTGATAAATACCTACCCCCATGAAAAGAAGAAAGTAAACATTTTCCTTAATCCCATCACCTGGAGATAACGTCTCTTAACATACATCTCTCTTTCCTTTTTTCTTCCTATTGATAACAACAGACATAGCCACTCTCCTTTCTTTCTTGTCAGATGATTATACCTGCCTTGTCGTTCATGAAGCAGGAACTCTGTTGTTAATATAAAGCAAAGGGTCAGAGAGATGAGGTACCCTGCCAAGGTCACCCCACTTGAGTGACATTTATCCATTCAGCAAATACTGGAGTGATGGGCAAGATGAACAAAAATCTCTGCCCTTGGGGAGTTTACGATCAGGTGGACAGATGCCTCCCAGAACAGTCAGACGCAGACCCAGTGCTCTTTGCTACGCACTATACATCTCTGGGAGATTCGCGTGCAACTTTTTAAGTGCATGCATGTGGCGAGGCTTGGATGTGTCGTCCAATAGACGCTCTTCTTGAGCCTGCTCAGCCATCTAATAGTCTCAGATAAGGTGGTTGCTTTTAAGGTCATGGACTATGTGTGTGCACGCTCAGTCCCTCAGTCGTGTCTGACTCTTTGTGGCCCCTTAGACTGTAGCCCACCAGGCTCTTCTGTCTGTGGGATTTCCCAGGCAAGAATACTGGAACGTTGCCATTTCCTACTCTAGGCGCTCTTTGCGACCCAGGGATCGAACTCGTTTCTCTAACATCTCCTGCATTAGGTGGATTCTTTACCACTAACACCAGCTGGCAAGCCGCAAGGTCATGGAGCAGTGTCAGACAAATGGGTCTGGGGTCTTCCTGGTGAATGGAAGCACGGGGGTTGTCTTGGGGCCCCAGTGAGCTGTGGCTTCCCTCTGAGGTTGGCCAGAGCCCTAGGATGTCAGGACCAGCTCCTCTTTCAGGTGAGTGCCCACTCAGGGCCTCCGCTCTCCTCACAGCCCTGTGAGCCCTTCTGCCAAATAAGAAAAGAGGCTCAGAGAGATTATATCACTTGCTCAAGGTCACACAGCTGTGGAGGCAAGAGTCTCCACTGGCAGCTTAGGTGGGGGCTTTAGGTGACCCTCAGCTGTAGGTGATCCTTAACCTGGGTCTGTCAGGAGGTGAGGGGGCCATGACTGGCATGGTGCTACAAGTAGGGAGTGGTTTGCAGATGGTGGTGATGGGAGTGGTTCTGGGGCGTCACTGTCCCATGGGCTAATGGAGGATAGGTTCATAGTTGCCATGAAAATCAAAGAAAGCTTTCTACTTCCTCCTGCATATGCCTGGGCTGGGGCATCTTTGGCATGGTTCTCCCTGCCAGCAGCTGTAGACAGACAGACAGACAGACAGACACAGACACAGACACAGACACACACACACAGACATACACACACAGACACACAGACACACACTCTCTCTCTCTCTCCTTTCCCTACAGGGGGTGGCCACTGCTCACGCTTGGATTCTGTTGGTTCATCTCTCTTCTCTCTGGG
Source organism: Redunca redunca (assembly GCA_006410935.1). Classification (NCBI taxonomy): domain Eukaryota; kingdom Metazoa; phylum Chordata; class Mammalia; order Artiodactyla; family Bovidae; genus Redunca; species Redunca redunca. The sequence goes on along the minus strand of SJYQ01000576.1, from coordinate 157,321 downwards.
TTTTTGGATGTAACCTCACCTCATCTTTTATTTCTCTACTTCTGGTTCTCCTTCCCTTTAACCCCCTTGTGTCTCTTCTCCCTCTCTGCGTGTCTGTCTTCTTACATTTTTCCTCTCTTTGCTCTGTGTTTCTTTCTTCCATCTTCCCCTCCCACCTGAGCCCAAGGTTTCTCCTCCTGGCCCGGTCCTGCCCACCTTGGTCTCCTGGGCTTAGAGGCAGGCGGCTGGGCCGGTGGGGGCCAGGCTGTGTGTGTAGGGGGGTGCACCCTTACCTCACCCACCCCTCCCGGAACTCAGAAGGGTGGTTCTCTCCTCCCTGGCTGGCGTGGGTGCTGGTGATTTCATCTGCCTTTAGATATGAAGCTCAAATTGCACATCAAAAAGGATAATGCATCTTTAAGCTGTTACAACGACTTCTCAATTTTTCATTTCCTGTCAGGGTGGGAGCTGCAGGAGGCAGGGGCGGCCGCGGAGCCTGTCTCCTGCCAGCCAAGTGTCTGCCTGGATTTGAGCAGTAGGAAACCCAGGGGTGATAAATCGCTATTTCTAAGTAAATTTCATGCATTTGCCCTTTGGTTAAAGTCTCCCCTCTCAGCACTTTCCCTGTGCACACAGCCCGACTAATAACGCGCCGAGCAAGCGCTCTCCCCTGTGACAACTGATTGCACTTTGAAGTAATAATGGCTGATTTAATAATTGGTATAATTTTTCACTAGTACCTGAATGTCATCGACGCACAAAATAAGCTACCTGGACCCATGGCTGCAGCACTTTCCCTTCTTGGGGAAATCAATAATGCATTAAACCCCCAACCTAGGACCCCGAGAGGCCAGGCCTGGGTGGAAGCTGTTATGGGGAGGTTTGGTCACCCCGTGGAGCCTTGAAAGCAGGAAGGCTGGACCGAGACCTTTGGATGGGCTGCGTCCCTCAGCCTAGCCAGGCAGGAGGAGCAGTGACAGAGAGCCGAGAGCCCCCCAAGACCCGGCCCACCCTCTGGTTTCTACCTGCAAAGGCTCAAGCCCATTGGAGGCTTAACCACCCCTCCCCCGCATCAGCTGCCAGGCACACAAATGACATGTATGTGTGTCAGTCTGTGTTTCACATGTGTGGGGGTCGAGTTCAACTTCATTGTGATTTACAGGGCCCCATATGAACCTGGACCTGTGCTGGGGACAGAGTGGTGAGCAAGACCCATGTGGTCCCTGCCCCAGGGAGTTTTCAGCCTCTTAAAGGGGGATGTGAGCGTGGGTGCAGGCAGACACATCTGGGTGATGAGTGCTGTTGTGTATATGTGTATAAATGTGTGTGTTGGTCTAGATCTGCATGTCTGGGTGATGTGTGAGTGCGTCTGTATGATCATTAGGGTGTGGTTACCCCCCTCACCTGCCTCGCTTAGCTTTGAGGGTGTGTTCCTTTCCAGACCTAAGGGCGGGGCAGGTTCTCCACAATGAACAGGGCCAGCGTATTCCCCTTGCTGCCCAGACCTCCCTCCCCAGGGTCCTGCCTACCTTCCCTTCCTCACTGTTCCCTGAGCTCTGCCTTTTGCACACCTCTGCGGGCCACCAGCCTGGACAGAGTATTCCCCTGGCAAACGACACGGACTCCACAGTCCCATGGATCCCATCCTTGGAAAACTCACTCATCTCTGAGCTCATTTTCCCATCTGGAAAGAGAGCACAAGAATCCTCAACCGACAGGTTCTATGAGGAATAACAAGTTTATAAAGGCAGCATCTTTGACCAGGACTCCATCAACATTAGCTCTTAAAGCTCTGTCCTGGTCCCAGCCAACTCTCAGGAGACCCCTGAGGATATAGAATGGGTTTGATTCAAGCCTGGAGGTCCAGGGACTAGGACAGGCTGGGACACATAGTCAGTATACAGCAAATATCTCCTAAATAGATTCATGGCTTGGGACGAGTACACAGAGAGACAAAGGCTTTCTTTACACCTACCTTTATGGGGCCGAAGTTGTCTCCCACTCAGAATATAGTTTGCTAGTATTTTGTAGGGACCATAGCGCCGAGTGGATAGGAGGGCCCTAGTCTTGGCCAGATCTGGGGCCCAATCAAGCCTGGACAACCTTCCACCCCCAGCCCTCTCCCCCCACACCCTCAGTTGTCTGGCTGTGAACCGGGAAATCGATTTCAACTTCATCTCATCTCAAGATCAAACATCTTAAGTGAGATTATTCACGTTCTTCCATTGTTTCTAACTCATTTCCTATTTTCCAGTTGAAAAACCCTGCCAGAAGCATTCTGTGGCAGAGATTAAAACAATTTCGAAAGCAGGCACCCAATTCTTTTCTTTGGATGGTAAGCAAATTGGATGTCTGTGAGAAGCAGGCAAATTTTATTATGAACACATAGTTTGCTACTTAACTATCCTTAAGACCCGGGGTGCTTCTAATTCTCAGCAGGAGGGCTCCAGAGGGGGCAAGATGAAGGGTGGGGAGGGCGTAGGGGTGGAACAGACCCCCAGCCGGGCTCCCAGCCTTTTCTTGCACAGTGGGAAGCAATCAGAGCCCCATGTACTGCCTGGGTCAATGAAGTCCCAGTCTCCTGGAATAAAGGGAGGGAGTCACACTTGCCCATGCCCGCTACGTCCCAGGCACCAGACCAACAATTCCAGTGTGTGACTTCTCGGAATCGTGTCTAAATTCTTGGGGGAGGAGGAGTTTGCTTTGACCATTTGAAAACATAATTTATTTATGGCTGTTCTGGGTCTTCACGGTTGCACAGGCTTTTCTCTGGCTGTGGCAAGTGGGGGCTGCTCTCTAGTTGTATTGCTTGAGCTTCTCACTGAGGTGGCCTCTCTTGTTGCAAAGCCAGGCTCCGGGGTGCATGGACTTTAGGAGCTGTGGTTCCCGGACTCTGGAGCACAGGCTCGGTAGTCGCGGCGCAGGGGTTTAACTGCTCCGTGGCGGGTGGGGTCTTCCCCAACCAGGGATCAACCTGTGTCTCCTGCATTGGCAGATGGATCATTTTGCGGGTGAGGAAATGGAGAGTCAGAGAAGGAAAGGAACTCGCTAAAGATTATCCAGCAAATGGGGGTGAGTCAGAATTTGAGTCGAACCCACATTCTTAATTGCCACCGCAGTAGATGGGTGGCAAAAATGACCCAAGTTCTTCACACCGACCCCTGTGTCCCCGAGTGGAGGGTCCAGTCCCCACCTCTTGAGTCTGGGCTGGCCCTATGACTTGAGCACTGGAATGTGATGGAAGAGATCCTTTGCTAGTTCCAAGCTCAGGTCTCAAAGAGTCTGTGCACACTTTTGCACTACCCCCTCCCCCATTTAACTAAAACGCTCATCCCAATTTATTTGATAAAACTGTGAGTCACAAATGTCCTCCTGTAGTGTTATGGCCTGGGATTCTGGAACCCCTTGAGCACCAGAGGACCTTTGGAAGGCGGGGGTACTGTTCCCCTGTCCCTCTCAGGCTACTTTGCTCCAGGGATCCTTTATCCAGGGGACATTTCTCTGGGCATCACTGTTGGCAACCATCATCAACATGGCCCTGTCTGGCTAATGAGCAGCAAGAGGGGGCAGGGTCTTTGTCCTCCAGGGCCCAAAACCTGGAGGGGAGACCTGGAGGAAGCACCGGGTCCCCTCCCAAATCTGGCGGCTGATGGAGGTGGGCTGACTGCATCTCCACACAAGGCTCTTCCCAGGCGGTTCCCTTAGCAACAGCGCTTGCTTTGACAGCCGCCGTCACAGACAGTCTGCTTTACGGGAGGCTTCCTTCCCCAGCCTCATCCACGCTTCAAGTGGAGATCTTTGCAGGGGTCTGAAGCCAAGCCATGTAGCAGTCTCTTCCTGACCCTTGGGAAGTCGAGCTGCCCCTAGCTTTCTTGGACTGTTCATGAATGTCCCACCAGTTGGCCCTCCCATTCCTCCAGCTTCCTCCTGCCGCAGCTTTTAAATAATTTAATCTTGCTTTTCTCTTTCCCCCACCCCAACCCTGCTGTGCCTCCTCCTTGCTTTTCTCTGCCTCCTGACTCCTCTCTTCCCTCCAACACACCTGCGCTCCACCTGCCTTTCACCCTCACATTAGCAGTTAAAGCGTCTGCACTGACATTCAATGTTCTTAATATAGGCCTGGGTGACAGAGGAAAGGGGGCACAGAATTCCCACACTGCCGGGGAGGGAGTGCTTCACCCCATCCATGAATACGGGGTCCCTCTCTCCCCCAGTCACTGAGGAGGGGGCGACTTTCATCGGATCCACAAATCTGCACACACTTGCTGGCTTCTCTCTCTGTCTCTTCTCGGGACCCCTTTTCTCTATGCTTCTCTGGGCAACTGACAATGATGCAAAGAACCTGCTGCCATGTACTGAGCTCTTTCAGCCTGTCAGATACCATGCAGGGAGCCTCTGTCCCCATGATGTTACTGAGACCTAATAACAACCCATAAGGTATTCATATTCATATTCCCATTTCACAGGTTAGAAAGTGGAGCTTCCCAGAGGTTAGCTAGCATGCTCAAGGACGAAATCCTTTTTGTGTCTGAGCTCTTAACCCCCACCCCTTGACAGGACCCTTATCAGAGCTTGCCCAGGAGGGAGTCTGAGCACAGGGACCACCCTCAGGAAGCTGGTCTCATGATATGAGTGCAGGCCCATAAACCAGCTACTGCATGGATTTTGCTGGTGGTCCTTGCAGCCACCAGCGCCCACCCTGCACCTTCTCCACTGTGTTGCTCCTCTCTCAGCTGCTGTCACTGATGTGGAGGGAAGAGAATTCTCCCATCGGGACCCTAAAATGTGGCCACGTATTGAGTGTCATCCTTGCTTCACACCCCAGAGAGCCTCTTTCCACCAACCTGCAGCCTTAGGGTGGAGGCCAGGCAGCATTATGTGGGTGGCGAGGGGCCCTGCTCTCATTCCAGAACCATCATTTCATTGCTGTAAACTTTGGCTGACTGTTCCAGTGACCATGTCACCATTGTTATCATAATGATTACTTCCCAGAAGCCCACCAGGTGCCACTGTCAAATATCTGGCCTGAGCTTGGGGAGACATGGGAGCCCAGAGCATAGAGGTGGAGGTTGACATTAAGGAAGACAGAGTGTAGGTCAGTGGGAAAGGGAGACCAGGTGGGATCCTGAGGGCTGTCCAGAGAGCGCTGGAGGAGGAAGCCGTGAAGGAGCCCAATAGTGAGAGAAGCAGGAAGAAATCCAGGACAGTGGAGTCCCCACCTTCAGCAGGGGAGTGAGTCATGTGTGGAGTCAAAGACGGCTACAATGTCAGGAAGATAAGGGCAAAGAGGCATCTACTGGATTTAGCAACAGTGGCATCATTGGTGGTGCTGATGGGGGTTGTTTCTGTAAAGAGGCTGAAGAAGAAGCCAGTGGTCTAGAAATCTGTGGAATAAGAGAGAGCAGAACACACAGTCCTTTGGGGGATATTGTCCGTGAAGTATAGGAGAGAGATACAAAGGGTCTGCTTGTTTGTTAGGATCAGGGAGATTTGAGCATGTTTAATGATGATGAAAAAGCCCTCATAAAGGGGGAAGGAATAGGGTCATCAGTGGGCTGGAGTCAGTGGTGGAAGCAGTCAGGGGCGAGGGCACTGGGACTGGCAAGGGATGAATTTCTGCAGAAGGGAGCCCCAGGCCCTTCCATCATCCGGGAGGGAAGGAGGCAATGACGGATGCTAACGGAGACAAGCGAGTAGGTTCAATAGGAAAAAGCTACGACATCATCAGGTAAGTGCAGGGGAGGGCAATAAGGTGAGTGGTTCAGAGACTGCAGAAAGTTAGCAAGAATGGAGACTAGGAGTGGAGAGTGGAGACTAGGAAACTGGGGAGAATTGATGTTCATGGGACTTCCCTGGTGGTCCAGTGATTAAAACTCCATTCTCTCGGATGCAGGCGGCCCAGGTTCAATCCCTGGTCAGGGAAGTAAGATCCCACATGCCACAGTGAAGACCTGGTACTGTCAAATAAATAAATATTTAAAAAAGAATTGATGTGCAACCGTCTGGAATTGGATGACATCAAGAGAGGTGTGCATCTCTTCCCCACAGGTCCGGGGACATCATGTTGGTAGCTTGAGACTGGCCATGGTGGGAATATTTACACCATAGAAATTGGCAAATGGTACACATTAGAGTTATTTTCCCTGTACAACTGGTTGTTAAACGTTTACTAGCACTCCTTGGAAATCTTAGCACTAAGCAAAATAATAAAAGAAAAATAAACGAATGATAAAGCTACAAGAAAGAAGGGGGAGAAATTATTTTTTACATATTATATGCTTATTTACCTAGGAAATCTGAAAAATCAACTAAAAACTATTATAATTAATCAGAGAATTCAGTAAATGCTGACTTAAAAGAAATATTCAAGAAATCAATACCTTTCCTATGTACCAGCATTAATCATTGAGAATATATGATGGAAAAAAGATGACATTCACAATGGCAACAAAAATATGAAATACTTAGCAACAAACTTAGCAATAAATGTGTGAGACTAAACTTAACTTTAAATAAGAATTGACTGTATGGAAACGCCTGCTCTGTTCATGGGAAAGAAGATTAAAAATGGTCAATTCCATTAAGATTAATCCATACATTTAATTCAGTGCCAATTAAACACCAAATGTATTTTCTTACTTGCCAGCATCAGTTCACTGGGAGTTATAAATAGTCAAGAACATCTAAGAACAGCTTAATAAATAAAATTGACTGAGGTGGGAACCACTTCCAAGGTCAGAAATTAAAATGCAAGTATGGGAGGGTGATGTTGCCCCCTGCTTCCACAATGGTCCACTATTGTTTCTAGAATAGCACATGGTCCACAGAACAACCCAGCACATATTTGTTGACTAAGTGAGTGAAGGAATGAATGCATGAATGGGAACGCATTATAAAGGTATAACCATTCACAACCGTGTGAATTAGCACAATTAAACGAGACAACATAAGGAAAGAACTCAAGTACATATGACTGTGTATTATACAGTAAAGATGGCATTTTGAATTAGAAAGAAAAGCCATGAATTATTTTAAAATAGTGCCGGGATAATCAGTTACCTATTTGAAAAAATACACTCAGACAATTGGACATATACTAATAACAGGATCGGTTAAGCAGATTATGTTGTATCAGTATGATGGAATGCTGTGGACACATAAAACGATGTAATGGATGCTGCCTGTGGCATGGGTCACTGGTTGTGAGGTGGAGAAGGGAACAGGACAAAATAACAATGTGGTTAGAAGGGCAAGTGCAGTTGACCTTTCCGTTCCCAGTTCAGCTCTAAGACTTCACTGTGTGACCTTAAGCTGCGTGTCGCCTGTGCCTCAGTTTCCTCCTTGATGCTGCTGTTCAGTCACGAAGTGTGTCCGACTCTTTGTGATCCCGTGGACTGCAGCACGCCAGGCTTCCCTGTCCTTCACCATCTCCCATCTACCCTCATCTGTTATTGTGAAAGACAGCTACAGTATGAGAAAATGCATTTCAAGAGCGTTGTGCCTGGTGCATAGTAAGTGCTCCATATTTATTTGCTTATATTTGTTTGGGGCTGCCTGGGGTCTTTGTTGCTACATGCAGGCTTTCTCTAGTTGCAGTGAGCAGAGTCTACTCTAGTTATAGTATGCGGGCTTCTGATGGTGGTGGCTTCCCTTGTCGTGGAGCATGGGTTCTAGGGCCTGTGGCCTCAGTGATTGTGATGCTCAGTTACCCCACGGCCTGTAGAATCTTCCCAGACCAGAGATGGAACCTGCATCCTTGCTCTGGCAGTGGACCCTCACCCCTGGACCACCGGGGAAGTCCAGTAGATGCTCACAAATGTTCACTGTTATCTTAGCTTTTACTGAGCGTCTCCAGGGAGCCCTGGAGGTACAGTGATGTGTGGGATGAAGTCTTTGCCTTGGCGATGCCCACGGGCTGGGAGGGAATGGGGGAGAGATTGACACTGGCTGTGAGCAGATGATGTCTGCTTAGGGGGATAGGTTCTGTAACAGGTGTTTTGTGAACAGAGGAGGCACTGGGCCAGCCAGCAGGTAAGAGCTTCCCCACCCCTACTCCCCAAGTTCTGAAGATCTGTCAAGTATTAGCCAGACAACAAGGGAGGGAAGAGCGTACTAGGCCAAGGGTATAACGTGGACCAGTGGCAAGTGCACCGGCTGTGCGGGAGTGGAGACAGTGTTGAGGTAGAGATAGGAGGTGGGGATGGGGAGAAAGGGGAGAGGGGTGGTGCCAAGTTGAGGCATTTGAGACCCACTAGCATTGCAGGCCCCCCCCCCACAGTTATTAATACCTGGGGTTGCTCAGGTGTAATTAGGATGAGAGCTTGTGTGGGGACCCCTGGGCACCTTCAGTCCTGATTGTCTTGAGAGTCTGACCCCTGAGACCTACGCCTCTGGGGGCAGTCTCTCTTCCAGTGTGGTCCTTTGCAGACCGGACATGGAGCTAGGGGCAGCTTAGATGCCTGAGGGTAATCCCGCTTGAGGTGCCCCTCCTTTCCACAGTAATAGCAAGCCCATCCCTTTTCACCTGGGTTCCTCTGGGCATTTTTCTCAGGCTGTTTAAGAACGGTTTTCATAGCCATTGCAAAGGCTTCCACCTGTTCCTTTGTCTTTTTCTGCCTTTCTTCTTTTCCCTCATATTCCCTACCATAATAGACTGTCTGAGCCAGTTGCAACAGATCTAAAGACTGATTTAATAACTGTGGGGGGCCAATCCGTCGATTTCCTTTTATATACTGGGGCAACTTATTCTATGCTTACTGAAGCCCCTGGCCCACTTTCTTCCTGATCCGCTTCTGTAATGAGACCGTCTGGACAAGCCAAAAGGTATTATTTCAGTTATTCTTTATGTTGTAACTGGGATTCTGTGCTATTTTCACACAAGTTTCTGATCATACCAAAATCTCCCTCACCCCTTTTGGGGAGAAAGCAACGGCAATCCACTCCAGTACTCTTGCCTGGAAAATCCCAGGGACTGGGGAGCCTGGTGGGCTGCTGTCTATGGGGTCGCACAGAGTCAGGCATGACTGAAGCGACTTAGCAGCAGCAGCAGCAGCAGCATTGCAGGCAGTTGACCACAGGGTCAGATGGGCAGTTTACAGCCACCAGCCTGGCTACTGTGTAGAGAACAGATTGAATGGAAGAGGCTCGGGTCAGGGAGACCGCCAGGAGGCTGGAGTAGCCACACAGGCAAATGAGAGAAGCGGCAACAGCAGGGTGGTGACAAAGAGGTCAATAAACCACCTGATGCTAGCATTAAGAAACTCGCTTCAAAGATCCAGGAACAGAGGGGATATCACAGAAGAGGGGTGGAAAGAGCCCAGGACTGCATACAGGATTCAGCCTTGTGCCCCCAGGCGGGTGGTTATACTTACTCACTGGCACGAAGGACAGAGGGGCAAGGGCTTAGGGGAAGAGGAAACATTTGCAGGTCTGGGACGGTTGGTAAGATGCACAGTTGACCTCCACATGGAGATGGCCGGAAGAAGGAGATGGACAGAGGCTCTGAGTCACCATGAAGCCATCCTCGCTGGAGAGGCACACCTAGGCCCCCAGCCTCCATGTGGGGACTGACTCACCAGGGAGGATGCGAGAGAAGAGGGACCAGGAGGAATTCTTGGAGCACGGGTGTGGAGTGGAAGCCAGAAAGGGTGCATAGGAATGATGGGATGGGCAAAATACTATTATAGCAAGAGAACCAGGAGTACGCCATGCCATGGCCAAATGTAGGAGAGTCGGGAAGGCATGGAACTGGGAGCGGAGTCAAACACAGAAGGTCGTGAAGATGAACAGAAGAGCTCCATGGACTGGCAAGAGAAAGGCAGTGGAGAGCTAATACGAGGGCTTTCAAGGGAGCTGGGAAGCAGGGGTGGAGGAGGGAGAGGAGCCAGCTCACAGAGGCTCCAGGGGCCTCCAATCGTGTTTCTAGTACATGTTTTGTTTAAGATTCACAGAAAAATTGAGAGAGTCCCAAGTTCCCATATACCCCATACTCAGTTTTTCCTGTCCTTGGCATCCTGGGTTAATATGGTACATTTATCACAATTAATGAACCACTATTGATCTGCAATTATTAACTAAAGTGCTTACTTTATTTAGACTTCCTTGGTTTGTACACATGCCCTTTTCCTGTTCCAGAATCCCATCTAGGATCCCATTAAGTTATCATGTCTCTTTAGGTTTGTCTTGGTTTTGGCAGTTTCTCAGAGTTTCCTTGGTTTTGATGACCTTGACAGTTTGGAGGAGCACTGCTCATCCCTCTACTGGGATTTGCCAGCTGTTATCCTCATGGTTAGACTGGGGTTATGGCTTTGGGGGAGAAAGAGCACAGAGGTCAAGTGCCATTTTTGCATCACATTCTATCGGGGTACGTATTATCAACATGACCGCTGACCTTGTCACTTGGCTAGGGGGTGACAGGTTTCCCCACTGCAGTTGCCCTTCTTCCTTCTTTCTACACTGTCCTCTTGGGAAGGAGCCACTCTGCACAGCCCACGTCTAAGGAGGGGGAGTTTTGCTCCACGTCCTCAAGGGCAGGTTATCTATTTGGAAATTAGATGGAATTATTTGGAATTATTTATCCAAAATAATCATCCAAAAGTTATTTGGAATTCTTCACTATGGGAAATTTGTCTCTTCTCCCTCATTTATTTATTAATTCAATCATTTATTTGTATCAGAATGGACTCATGGATAGTAACTGTATACTTTGGGTTATAATCCAGGACTGCTTTGTTTTGTTGCTCAGATTCTTCCAGCTTTGGCTCTTGGAAACTCTCTTTCAGGTAGTCCAAGAGTCAGTTTTGGATCGGCTTTTGTGAAACTGGGCTTGCCTGGTTGCTCATTTGGTAAAGAGCCTGCCTCTGCTGCAGGAGACCCGGATTCGCTCCCTGAGTCGGGAAAATCCCCTGGAGAAGGGAATGGCAACCCACTCCAGTGTTCTTACCTGGAGAATTCCGTGGACAGGAGCCTGGTGGGCCACAATCCATAGGGTTGCAGAGACTTGGACACAACTGAGCGACTAACACAACACACACAGCTTTTGTGAAACCAGCCCGTCAGTAAATGCTGTATCCAGTCCCTTGGTTTGGGGATCTTGCTGGGAGAGAGGAGGGCAGGATTCTCTGGCTTCTGGGTAAGGCCCATTGAGTGCCAGAAGGAGGTGGCTTGGCTGTGGAGCGGCAAGTCAGGTTGGCAGTGCCGGCTGCCTGGGCTGTGTTTGAAGGCAGAGAAGGTGTCTTGCTGGAAAGAGGTGAACGTGACCCTACACACGTATCAGTGGATTTCACAGACAGGTTTCTCAAGTCTGAGAACCAGCAAGCTTGATGGGAAGTGGGGCCTGGGGGTGACCAGCTCTCTGTAGGCTGAAAGCGGCACCTGGAGCCGCGCAGTTATGCCTTTACTGGGGGCACAAGGCCCCCGGTCTTGGCCTTGGCTGGCATGACTGACCCCTCAGGGTAGGGGCTTCAAGGGCTGTGTCTGGAAGAGACCAGCAAAGACAAGGACATCAAGGAGAGGGAACGGGAAGGGGCCTCCTGCAGAGGCTTCCTGCAGTGTTCCAGGTGAGAGCTCAGTCATGGAAGGAGGAGGGCTTGCCAGGGCAGGGAGGGGCCAGGCGGGCCAGGTGTATAGCAGCCTCCCTGTGCCTTGAAGTCTCTTCCCCGTGCTGCTCGCCTCTTTTGTCTACCTAAGTGTTATCACTGCAGGGCTTCCCTGGTGGCTCAGACAGTAAGGATCTGCCTGCAGTGCAGGAGACTTGGGTTCGATCCCTGGGTCGTGAAGATCCCCTGGAGAAGGAAATGGTTACCCACTCCAGTATTCTTGCCTGGAGAATTCCACGGACAGAGGAGTCTGGCAGGCTACAGTTCATGGGATTGGAAAGAGCTGGACACGACTGAGTAACTAACTTTCAAGTGTTATTGCGGCAAATATAATAACCCCCCTGTGTGTGTTCCATGTGCACACTTCCTTCTCAGAACCACATGGCTAAAGTGAGTCCTTAATGGGGCTAATGAGGGGGCCATTTGTTTTGAGCCAGGAGGTGTGTGGAGCCACCTCGAGCAGGTGCACAGGCAGCTGATGAAGGGCAGGGCCCAGCCAGCCTGGCATTAACTATGTGAGCACAGGGGCAAGGCTGCTGCCCTCCACCAAGGGGTGGAGAAGCCCTCATCTCACTGTTCTGCAGCCAGACTGGGGCAAAGGGGCAGCTTCTGCAGGGCCTCCTGGCTTTTATGTCACCCTCAGGGCTTTCCAACCTCCATGGGCACTTTTAGAGGAGAGCCCTGGGCTGAGGCCAGGAGATCTGACCCCTGAGTAATAACCTCCTGTCAAACACTCCCATCAGCACATGGTTAGTGGATCAGCCAGCCTCATCGCTGTGCTTGACCAGGCAGGGAGCAGGGAGGAGAGTTAGGAGCCTGGGTCCGTTCCACTTGGCCTCTTGTCTACCTAGGCGCTCTGGGCAAACCAGGTAGCCAGCTTGAACGTCACCTTTCTTAGCTGTAAAATGGCCATCATAACGCCTCCCCAAAGGGTTTTTGAGAGATTAAATAAGATGATGCAGGAAAGGCCCTTAATGTGGATCTGGGCACGGAGTAAATACTCAAAAATTGGCGACTATTGTGTTCAGGTTGTGTCAGCCCTTGACCTCCCAGCCCACCATCCCAGCTGGCCCAGCCCAGCTCAGGTTAGCCCACTAGCTTAGGCTGTTCTGGCTGCTATAACAGAACACCATAGCCTGGGTGGCTTGTAAACAGCAGAAACTTACCGCTCACAACTCTAGAGGCTGGAAGTCCATGATCAAACTGCCACCCTGGTTGTCGGGCTCTGGTGAAGACCCTCTTCCAGGTTCAGTTCAGTTCAGTTCAGTTCAGTTCAGTCGCTCAGTCGTGTCCGACTCTATGCGACCCCATGAATCACAGCACGCCAGGCCTCCCTGTCCATCACCATCTCCCAGAGTTCACTCAGACTCACGTCCATCGAGTCCGTAATGCCATCCAGCCATCTCATCCTGGGTCATCCCCTTCTCCTCCTGCCCCCAATCTCTCCCAGCATCAGAGTCTTTTCCAGTGAGTCAATTCTTCACATCAGGTGTCCAAAGTACTGGAGTTTCAGCTTTAGCATCGTTCCTTTGAAAGAAATCCCAGGATTGATCTCCTTCACAATGGACTGGTTGGATCTCCTTGCAGTCCAAGGGACTTTCAAGAGTCTTCTCCAACACCACAGTTCAAAAGCATCAATTCTTCGGCGCTCAGCCTTCTTCACAGTCCAACTCTCACATCCATACATGACCACAGGAAAAACCATAGCCTTGACTAGATGGACCTTTGTTGGCAAGGTAATTTCTCTGCTTTTCAATATGCTATCTAGGTTGGTCATAACTTTTCTTCCAAGGAGTAAGCGCCTTTTAATTTCATGGCTGCAGTCACCATCTGCAGTGATTTTGGAGCCCCCCAAAATCAAGTCTGACACTGTTTCTACCGTTTCCCCATCTATTTCCCATGAAGTGATGGGACCGGATGCCATGATCTTTGTTTTCTGAATGTTGAGCTTTAAGCCAACTTTTTCGCTCTCCTCTTTCACCTTTATCAAGAGGCCCTTTAGCTCCTCTTCACTTTCTGCCGTAAGGGTGGTGTCATCTGCATATCTGAGGTTATTGATATTTCTCCCAGCAATCTTGACTTGACTAGACGGACATTAGTCGGCAAAGTAATGTCTCTGCTTTTGAATATACTATCTAGGTTGGTGATAACTTTTCTTCCAAGGAGTAAGCGTCTTTTAATTTCATGGCTGCAGTCACCATCTGCAGTGATTTTGGAGCCCAAAAATATCAAGTCTGACACTGTTTCTACCGTTTCCTCATCTATTTCCCATGAAGTAATGGGACCGGATGCTATGATCTTTGTTTTCTGAATGTTGAGCTCCAAGCCAACTTTTTCGCTCTCCTCTTTCACTTTCATCAAGAGGCATTTTAGCTCCTCTTCACTTTCTGCCATAAGGGTGGTGTCATCTGCATATCTGAGGTTATTGATATTTCTTGATTCCAGCTTGAGTTTCTTCCAGTCCAGCGTTTCTCATGATGTATTCTGCATATAAGTTAAATAAGCAGGGTGACAATATACAGCCTTGACATACTTCTCCGTGTATTCTCACATACTGCAAGATGCCAGGGAGCTCTCTTGTGCTGCTTTTATAAGGGAACTAATCCCATTCATGAGGGCTCCGCCCCCATGACCTAGTCACTTCCCAAGGGTCCCACCTCCTAATGGCATCACCTTGAGGGCTGGGTTTCAACATATGAATTTTGGAGGGACACAGATATTCAGAACACAGCACCCAGCTAGCCAAGCCATAGCACTACCCTGCCACTCCCCACCCCTCCCAAACCCTAACCAGGCTGGGGGAGTGATGATCACACTTCATGCTACCAGTGCCTCTGGTAGGAGGCACTCACCTGCATGTTCCCAGCAGAGTCTCAGCCCCCTCAGTCCCCCTAGGCTCCATCCCCGTGAGATGTCCTCTGCTTCAGTTTCCCTGCTCAGCACCCTTGTTCCCTCTGAACAGAGAGGTGAGATCTCAGAGACTATAGCATGGAATTCTAAAATATTAGGAAGATTTGAGGAATTCAGGAGTCTGTGTGCATGTGTTTGGGTGTGCATGTGCACACACACACACTCAGTCACTCAGTCATGTCTGACTCTTTGAAACCCCATGGGTTGTAGCCCTCCAGGCTCCTAGGTTCATGGAATTTTCCAGCAAGAATAATGGAGTAGGTTGCCACTTCCTCCTCCAGGGGATCTTCCCAACCCAGGGATCGAACCCACATCTCCTGCATTGGCAGATGGATTCTTTAACCTCTGGGCCACCTGGCAAGCCCTTGGGAGTCTAGCCAAATATAATCCTGACTATAAAGCCGTAGTAATTCTCAAAGCTGCACAGGCAATTTATGGAAGCGTCAGTACATTGTATAGAGGCCCTTGAACTATACCACCTGAGCTCAAGTCCCGGTCTCACCATGTACAAGCTCTGTGACCTTGGGCAAGTTGTTACTTTCTCTGTGTCCAAGTTTCTTCATCATAAAATAGGGATGTTGAGAACAATGGTTCCTTTCTCAGAAGACTTTTTTGGCGGTGATTAAATGCACTGGTACTTAGAAAATGATCAGAATAGTTCTGGGCGTGTCTAAGTGCTGTATAAGAACTATGTACCTGTCATGATGACCACTTATTTGCTGGGCTCTTAACTACGTGCTGGGCTCCAGGCCTAGCACTGCACCTGTTGTATCTCACCGAGTCCTTGCACAAACTCGGGGACATGTGTGCTAAACTGTACCTATTTCACAGAGCAGTAACCAGGCCCAGGCTCGCCTGCCTACTCCCACCTCTCTCACCCCTTTCTCTCTTCTCCATCTCATTCTGACTTCTTTCTTCCCAGATACACAGAGCCCCTTATTTCTCCCAGGCCCCAGGTTCCTTCTGATGGTCATTTTATTTATGGTGTCTGGTCTCACATCTAGGTTTTAAATCCATTTTGAGTTTATTTTTGTGTATGGTGCTAAAGAATGTTCTAAATTTCATTTTTTACATGTAGCTGTCCAGTTTTTCCAGCACTATTTATTGAAGAAACTGTCTTCCATTATATAGTCTTGCCTCCTCTGTCATAGATTAATTGCCTATACCTTTGTGGGTTTACTTTTGGGCTTTCTATCCTGTTCTATTCATCTATATTTTTATTTTTGTATCAACACCATATTGTTTTGATGACTATAGCTTTGTAATATAGTCTGAAGTCAGGGAGCCTGATTCCTCCAGCTCCATTTTTCTTTCTCAAGATCAGAGCTTTGATTTTCAAATCCCCAGTGATTAATGATGCTGAGTATCTTTTCCTGGACTTATTGTGCCTTTATCTTTTTTGGGGAAATGTTAATTCAAGTCCTTTGCTTATTTTTAAGTTAGATTGTTTATCTTTTTATCGTTGGGTTATGAGAATTCTTTATGTATTCTGGATACTAAACTTCTCTCAGATATATGATTTGTAAATATTTTCTCCCATTCTGTGAGTTTTCTTTTCCTTTGAGACATAAAAGATTTTAATATTGGTGAGGTCCAAGTTATCTATTTTTTTCTTTTGTTGGTGCTTTTGTGTCATATTTAAGAAGCCACTGTCTA